>CM076584.1:820536257-820787987 GCA_034641835.2 Pinus albicaulis | reverse complement strand
AAAAAAAAATTTGTTGGAATTTTAATGTGTTTAAAATCCAATTATTTTATATTTGAAATCATTACTAAAAAATGTTGAAATTGTACCCAGAAAATAAAAATGGTATTATAGCAACAACATTAGTGTGTTTTTTCCATTTATTTGGCACATAAAATTTGGTTTTACTACCATTTTTTAAAAATGTTGAAAATTAACCCTGGAAAAAATAAAAACTCGTTATGGAATACACACTTTTCATTTTTGGGTTGTTTTTCATGTTTTTTGGTGGTGTTTTTGGCTTGAGTTCCCGTTTTATTTTATAGTTCCCGTTTCAAAGTTTACGTTGTTGCTTCTTTTGAGGCTGCATGTTGAGAGGTCTAACATGATCCATCACAACCAACATATCTCTAGTCTATGCCTTGCTCCTCAAGGCTTTGCATGCATATTCTACCTCAATTTAATACAAGTTATTGACTTGAGCACCAATCTGTTTCACTCGTCAGACCTGTGGTTATGTGTCTCATGAATGTCTTTCCTTTTCTGAAGATCACATCATAACCAATGTCTTCTAAAACTGCAATAGAGACAAGATTATTCTTTAGACCCAGAACGAACATCACATCCTTGAGTCTAAGAGGGGAGCCCAACTCCCTCAGAAAGGTGTCTGTACCAATATCGGTTGCATTGTACCTCTCGTTGTCTCCAAACTCAATGTTCATCTGGAGATATTTCTCCTCCAAGTCACTGAAAAATTCTCTATTCCCTATCATGTGGAACAAGGAACCACTGTCCAAGTACCACATTCTCCCCATCATTGTGCTTGTCATGCATGCGATGAGAGTGAAGTCAAGCTTGAACTATGAATCCAAAGATTCACTTGTTGCTAATACTGCACGCTCCTTCTTGCTTGCCTTCTTGTGTGGACACTTCGTGGCATAGTGCCTGAATTCATGACAGTTGAAACACTTGATTCTGGAAAAATATTTCTTCTTGCCCTCTTGGCTGGAATTAGCCTCACCTTGGGAATTATTCCCCTTGGCTTTCATTCCCTTACTGACTAATGCAATGTCCTCTTCCTCTTATTTGGATGAGGTACTATCTCTGGTATTCTTATACTAAATCAGACCATAATCGTTCCCAATTTGACAGTTTCTCCCTCCCATTCACCGAATTCTTCTAGTTTTTCCAGATCTTGGGAAGGTATATAAGGGATAGTCTTAGAAAATCATCATCTCGAACCATGACACCAACTCCCACAAGTTCATCATGACATTTTTTGAAGCTTCTCAAATACTGCTAAATTGAGTCATTCTTTTGCATATTGATACTTTAAAGTTTATCCTTGAGTGCCAGTATCCTATGGTCGCTGCTATTTTAGAACATATATGTAAATTATTGCCACATTGCATACATAGTATCTTTCCCATGGGTATTTGATAGAATATGCTCTCGTACAACCTCCAATATGATTATTCTCACCTTAGTTACACACTTCTTCCATTCTGCTAGATTCTAGGTATTAGTATTAATGAATTCCTTCAACCCATTATCTTCAAGTATAGCCTCCATGCGGTCCTTCCAAGAAACATAATTTGAGCATCCCACAAGGGCATACTTGAGTCTTTGTCCATATAAATCCATATTTCTAGCTCTGAAGAATTGGTCTTGCAAATCCGATCCTCCTACAAATACAACTTTGAAATCTCTTCTCGAATGTGAATCCTTCTCTCGTACCATGTACAAATTAATGTGTAGATTCTAAACTGCTCATGAAATTTACTAAATCACAAGACTAGAAGCTAATATACTGATATGTGGAATATAATTCATGATCGAGAACACATAATATCAACATGCAAGAATAAACATCTCACATGCACAAATATTTATCTAGGGGAAATCAACTGCTCAAAACCATTGACTATCTGTATTGCATTAATCAAAGAATAGAGATGAAATGCATATGCTACTCAAGCCTGACCATAACCTGCAATTGTATATTCTATCCCTCTTTCTAACTAGTTGAACTTGAGCAACACTTAGCAAATTTTCAATCCCTATAAGCTCCTTGTAATATTCCCAATTTTTCCAGAAGGTAATTGGAATATTAGAGTTCTTAATTTTCATAATTAAGTAAGTAAATAAGAGGGTGGAGGGACCCACAAACCCCAAAGATAAATAAAATCACTTTTGATGTGTGTATGTGGATATTTCAGATCTATATCTACATAATGGAGTAGTGGAGCAGCTACTTAATGTGAAAGGAGTGGAGATCATGTCTCATTAATGAGAAAGATCATGAAGGTTTAAGCAGACAACTAAGATCATGAAAGGAATAAAATGTAAGATCATAGAGCATTCATGATGAGATGATGGAGGAGTAGTGAATTTAATGCACACATGATGGAGAGGGTGACCATTACATTCACACATGATGGAGATCATGGAGAGACAACGCAGTCAACATGGAGGCCTATGTTCACATGTACAGTGCAATTATGAGGTGGGCCAAGGCATGGGAAGGTTCAAAAACTATATAATTAAGATGAAGGCAACATTAGAGGAAGATTTTAGATTATTATTGATGTGTGATCTGTTTAGATCTGGATTTGTCATTTGACATTCCAAGCATGCTTGAGTTGTTTAGCTAAGTCTGCAGTGTTGTTTAGCATAGGGTGTTTCCGAGCGGAAATCCCACCCTTACCCATGGGGGACTTGTGTGCCTACTCTGAGAATGTTTTCTATTGAGATTTATTCATCATCATGCATTGGTGCCATATTATTCCTACTTTCTGCAGCCCATACATCTTTAGAAATAACGCATTTTTTCATCAGGGTTTGAGTGGAGGAGGTTGTCCTTCAATATTTCAGTTGAGGAACCAGTGAAGGATTCATCCTATCACCTTGAACTTCAATATCAGCCTTCCAGTTCTTCAGATCTATATTAGGCATCAGACCATCTATTATTCATCTCCCAGAAGCAGCATTTCCATCAGGAATTGCGCAGTCCAGTCTTGTAGATCCAAGGGAGAAGGGAAGTTGTTAGCATATCAGATAGTAATCCAGTGGAGGACCATTCCTTCACACTGTATGCATTATTTCCATCAGTGTTGAGCTTCATAGCCATATTTTGTAGCAGGCTAGAGAGCCTCCTTCCTTTACAACCCAGTTTTTGTGAGTAGTTCTGTAGCAGCAACTGCAATCTTCAGAGGAGGATTGAGGAGCTAGATCCTGAGCTTCTAGCTTGAGGATCTAGTGAGGGGATTAACCCTTCAAGCTTAGATTTGATATTGTTACATATTTCAGCCATCTATTCGTTAGATATAGCTTCAAATCTGCATAACCCAACAGACCAGGGACCAAACCCCAAGAGGGTAAATTTCCAATCTCATAGATCTGAAATTTCCTTTCTGGGTTATCTTGGGTTGCCATCATAGAGCCCAGATCTAGAATCTTGGCATCATCAGAGCTTCATATTTCCATAGATATGCATTTCCATATTAATCCAGCAGTCATATGTACATCATTTGTTGAAGGGAAAATGCAGTATTTGCTTCCAGTAGCTCTCCAGTTACGTAGTGCCTGCTTTGGCATGATTTCAGGGCCATTCTAGCCTATGTATTTGGATTGAGTGCATCTATTTGAGCATTTTTGTATTGTTTATCCATCTCCAATAATAATAAAAGGGCTCATCTATTCTGTACATTCTATGATTATTCAATCTTTACATCTACATTTTCTGTGTTACAAATATTTTGTTTGTGTATCAATGCATTATTCCATTTTGGGATATTACAGTGGTATCAGAGCATGATCTTTGGCTCAGCTTGTGGAAATTATTGACAACATAAGAAAAGAAGATAGTAGAGATCTACTATAATGGAGGGATTATGTTTTGCTGCATATTTCTTGAGAACTATGAAGGATCTCTCCAAGGAGATCAATGAAATGAAGAAAGAAAGGAAAAGGGAAACCTTAAGAATGTTTCAGGATGAAGAAGTTCCCAGTACTTCTTATCAGCAACAAAGAAGACCAGAGAATCATAGATCTCCTCATAGATCTACTATGCCCACTTTCTTTGAAAAAGGTGAATGGTGTAGAAATGAAAGAAGAAGAGAACCTGAGACTCATGAGACTCTCATTCTATATCTAGAAGAGTACAAGGCACAATCTAGAGCATTCAAGGAGAATCTAACTCTCCAATAATCCTTCAAACTCAAAGAAGAAAGGAGATCCTATAATAGCAATAGAAGGAAGAGGCACAATAGATTATATTTGCCTACATTTGATGTATCTTACTCAAGCATTAGTAAGGCTTGGAGGAAATAGTTAGATGCATTTTTCAGGTTACATCCTGTGGCTGAAAAAGAGGTTGTCCAGATTGCAGCTCTTCATCTTCTAGGTGAAGCCAATGATTGGTCGTTTGGCCACATGAAGTATGAAAAGGTGACTATATATTCAGATTTATTTCACATGTTGAGAAAGATATTTGATGTGAGAAAACCAGAGATGTGTCCCAAAGAGACATTTCCTATGGAAGAAAAGGAGGATGTCATTCTTGTCACTCTAGACAAAGAGTCACTACATTCACCACTAGCTGCAGAGTTTCTTATATCTAGAGAAGAGACACTTGCATCTTTGCAATATAGTCTTGAGCTCTTGAAATATAGAGTCCCATGCATGATTCAAGAGATGCATGAGGAAGAGGAGGCTGATTCTCGCGCTGGTACATTGATAGAAGAGAAACCATCACTCTTACCAGTAGTTGGAGACACCATTGTCCCGATTGGAGGAATTATTGTGGTCTTGCAAGAGGTTCCCACATATCATTTGATCCAAGGTATGCATCCAATTCCATCTCATATTGTTTCAGTACCTCTTATTGAAACTTATGGGGACATGCCATCAGGGCCAATGCATGACCAAGGGTTAGAACAACATGCTAATTTGGAGCAACATCATATCACTGCGTAGAGGACCCTTGATCTAATCAAGAAAGGAAGGAAGAACCATCCTAGTTTTTCATTGATGGACTACATTCAACCCTTTGAGTTGAAATGTAGAGTTTTAGAAGATGGGATGAGTATGATCCTATGTATAATGGTTGGCTATGAGTGCAACATTGTGCCTTGCTTTGAGACATCACATGTTTTATCTTGTAGATCTATAGTGTTGTTAATGAGCAGCAGTGAGAAGAAGAGGACCCATTCCTTATGGGAGAAATAAAATGGCAACTTCATTCATGAAGCAATGGAGAAAAGGATGATAGATGGTAAACATCTTGAGATGGGAAATATTTTCCCCTTTAAAGATGACTCTTTCTCAAGGAGCATCTCACAGCTCAAAGAGAAAATTCTACCTGCAACAAATCCATAACCTTATTGGTTTTGGAGGGCCATTGATGAGAAGAAGAACTCATGGAGAGGTCTAATTTTTTGAGATTCAAAAATATGACGAGCGTAGTGAAAATTAAGCACCTTCACTAAGTAGGGCTCGCAGGCTATTTTTAGGTGTATGTCTATTTTTAGACATGGTGAGCATATTTTATAAGTTGCGGGATGCTATTTGTAGATGGTTGATCAAGTTGGAAAAATAGATGAAATTCTATTTTTAGAATATTGGGCGAAGTCTATTTATAGATCGCTAATTTAAAAATAGATGCATGTCGATTATTATTAGCCCTTAATAATAATCCGACAATAAATATCAACTTATACTCTTGGAGCACTTTATTTCAGTGAAAATATTTGGAAAATCAGTGGGCTGAATGAATTACGCAATTCCTAGGGTGGTTGGTGACTCATGCATGGAGGAATCAGTTAGAACTGAAGTGGCAGAGTTGTGACAGAGTTGGAAGAGTATTTATGGGAGTTGTTATTTAGTTTAACTCAGTTAAGTGAGTTAAACTCAGTTGTGCTAGTTTTATCTAGTTCTAACTGAAGATACACTAGTGAGAGTTTAGTGAATTAATTATTTAATTAATTCACAACTAATAACTCACTTGCAACTGAACAAATACAACAGTTAACTACGTGCATGTCAGTTCCAATGGAGACCCAGTGGAGAGATAGGTGAAAGGGTGAGATGGACTATCTTTTGTGACTATAGTTATGCATTAAATGCATTTGACACACATTGGAGATGCCAATGAGGATTGCGCAATCAAGGCAAGGCCAATTCGAATTCATTTAGAGGTCTTCTTCAGCAGGGATTGCGTAGTGAAAGGAGGTTGTCAGGGGGCAAGAAATTGGTGCATAGATATGCAAATTTCTGCATGACAGTGTGTGACGATTCTATATTGTACTAAGAGCTTGATGTACTAATATTTGTATGATATTGTTACATGATTCCATTGATATACATAATATATTATAGTTGGGGTTTTTAGCTTTAAGATTTCCCGTTAAACAACTGTGTTTATGTGAGATTAATTTTCTTCATGTGTTTGCAATTGGCGATTTAATTTCCGCAAAGAATTAAGTGGAAGGATTATGTATTTAACATAAGATTAATTTGTTGGATCAGGAGAATCTGGTAATACTATCAGTATTAATAAATTTCTACATGGTATCAGAGCAGTGTTAATCACTGGAGATTGCAATAGTGAAGCGGTGTTGAGTTTTGTGCTGGTGGACAATTCGAATTTGCTACAGAAATTTCTTGGTGTGATAGTTGAGTATTCATTGAAATGGCTTTCAATGGGTTGTGGTTGGAGTATGCCCTTGAGGGTAGCTCGAACTACATAGCCTAAAAGGACAGGATGGAGGTGGTGCTTGAAGATAATGGACTGAAGGAGTTCATCGATAGCGATGTTACTAAGCCTACTTCTAGCGATGTTGCATTACTTGACGCATGGAAAAAGAAGGTAGCAAAGACAAGAAGAATTTTGTTGGAAGGTGTGAAAGACCATATTGTTTCAAGCCTTCACGGAAAGCTGCTCTATTTTCAATGTGGAAGGCTTTGACAGATATTTTCAAAAGCAGCAGCGACCATAGGAAGTTTGCGCTAAAAGATAAGCTCGGAAAAATCAAAATGGAGAAGGGCGGCAATATTCCAAAATATCTCACGAAATTTGTCCAATGTAGGGATGATATGGGGAGTGTGGGAATTACAGTTGTGGATGATGACTTGGCGAGCTTGGCTCTCCTTGGGATTTTGAAGAGTTGGCTCTCCTTGGGATTTTGACGGGAGAAACTGCCGGATTGGAGGCGACTTTGTTGGATCTTGTGTGGGAGGAGATAAGGCAGAATACCAGGAATGACTCTTCACCAAAGAATGATGATGAATAGAATTGTGCTTTGGCTGCCAAAGCAAGGAAAGGGAAGGGGAGGAAGTCCCATCCAAAATCCAAGGCTAAAGGCAAGAAGCTAGATTTGTCCAAGGTGAAGTGTTTTCACTGTCACGAACATGGGCATCTTTCCACTAACTGCCCATAGAAAAAGAAGAACAAGAAGGTTGCTGGAGCTACAACTGGTGAGGCCTTAGCCTCACAATTTGAACTTTATTTCTCCTTGATCGCATGCTTGGTTTCAAGCACAATGGGATCGGTGTGGTATCTTGATAGTGGTGCTTCCTTCCATATGACGAGAGACAAGGAGTTGTTTAGTGACTTGGAGCAGAAGGATCTCCAAATGCATATAAAGATGGGCGACGATGGTAGATATAATGTGACTGGAATTGGAACCATTACCTTTGAGAGGGAGTCCGGTAAACCATTTCTGTTGAAAGATGTTATGCATGTTCCAGGTCTGAAGAAGAACTTGGTCTCGCTCTCTATGTTGGAGGACAGAGGTTATGATGTTGTTTTAAGTGAGGGAAAAGCTTTCCTGCGACACAAAATAATGGGTCAAACCAAGAGGATAGGGATTCGAGTTAATAATCTCTACAAGCTGGAGGTAGATGGCTGCGCTACAATGATGGGTAAAGCAGAAGAAGTGGTGAGTCGGGATGAGGGAAAATTATGGCACAGGAGATTGGGCCATCTTCACCATGGCACCTTGAAGATTTTGCAGCAGATTTCTACTGGACTTCCCAAAGGTACTCTTGCGCAGTCATATTAATGCAAGGGATGTACTATGGGTAAGTTTGTGAAGACCACCTTTCATGAGAAGGAGAACTGTGCTTCAGTGACCCTGGATATAATTGAAACAGACGTGTGTGGACCTTTATCGGTTGCTTCAACAAGAAAACAAAGGTATTATGTTATATTTGTTGATGACTATTCTCATAGATGCTGTATCTTCTTCATGCATAATAAGAGTGAAATATTCTCAAAGTTATGTGAGTTTAAAGCATTGGTGGAGAAGGAGTCGGGAAGCAAGTGAAGGCTCTGCAGAGCGATAATGGTGGTGAATATATCTCTAACAAATTCAAATACTTTTGTAGAAAAGAAGGAATTCTAAGAGAACTCATAGCACCTCATAACCCACAGCAGAATGGGGTTGCAGAGAGGAAGAATAGAACGATCATGGGTGCTGCATGACCAGGGCCTACCGATGCACTTGTGGGCGGAAGCATGCAACACTGCAATTTATGTGCAAAACCGTTTTCCTCATAGAGTACTTGGCATGAGTACACCTGAAGAAGCTTTTAATGGTAAGAAGCTTGATATTTCTCATCTGAACATTTTTGGCTCATCTATTTACATTCATTGGACAAAGGACGCCAGGAAGAAGCTGGAGCCGACTGCAGAAGTTGGGATATTTTTGGGGTACACAGAAACACCCCATAATTATCGTGTGTATTTGCCAAACAGTCGGATGAATATGGTGCGACGGGATATAAAATTCAATGAGGTGAAGGCCATGAAGTTGTCGCTTGAAAGGAAACTACACTTGCATGCAGAGGAGGAGCT
This sequence comes from Pinus albicaulis, assembly GCA_034641835.2. NCBI lineage: Eukaryota > Viridiplantae > Streptophyta > Pinopsida > Pinales > Pinaceae > Pinus > Pinus albicaulis. The sequence continues at coordinate 820,779,154 of CM076584.1, read as the reverse complement.
ACTTGCTCCGAAATATGAACCTCTAGATGTGGATCAGCCACAGGAGGAGATTCATGGAGTGGAGGAGTCCACTCATGTAGAACCAAACAACAGAACAGGAAGAAAGCATACCACAGAAGCTGAGAGACTGAAGCTTGATGCGACACGGAATGTAGGAGTCCCTACATTACAGCGCAGATAGAGACAGTCACATGACTGATTTACTAGATACATGGCTCTTATGAGCAAGTGTATCGTGACAGAGCTATCTTCTTTTGAATAAGTAGTGCAGGAGCCCACATGGGTAGATGCCATGGTGGAGGAGTGTGAATCCATTGTAAGAAAAAATTCTTGGGAGATTGTTCCAAGGCCGGTGGGTAAATCATTGGTAGGTTCAAGATGGATCTACAAGGTAAAGCAAGATTTTGATGGGAGTGTCGACAAGTATAAGGCAGGATTTGTTGCCCGGGGGTTCTCACATATCGAGGGGATTGATTATGAAGAAACCTTTGCACTTGTCACACGGTATTCTTCCATAAGGACCATCCTTGCTCTCTCAGCACAAATGGGTTGGCACATTCATCAGATGGATGTGAAGACTACGTTCCTTAATGGGATCATTGAAAAATAAGTGTACATTGAAAAGCCTGAAGGATTTGAGATCTTCAGCAACAAGTCGCATGTGTGAAAACTCAAAAGAGCATTGTATGGGTTGAAGCAAGCACCACGTGCTTGGTACACTCGGATCGATAGCTATTTCAATGGATTTGGCTTCACCAAGAGTGAGGCGGATGCAAACCTGTACCAAATTGTGGTGGAGGGTAAGCTTTTAATCATTGTTCTTTATGTTGATGATTTAATACTAACGGGTGATGAGAAGTTCATACACTCATGCAAGGAAGACCTTGAAAAGGAGTTTGAGATGAAGGATTTGGGCCTCCTTCATTATTTCCTTGGATTGGAAATATGGCAGCAAGAAGGTGAACTGTTTGTGTCTCAAGGCAAGTATTCTTGAGAGATACTTGGTAAGTTTCACATCGAGGACTACAAGCCGATGGATACTCCTCTTCCAGGAAATTGGAGGAAAGAGGATGCTACATCGACAGAAGTAGTGGATGCCACTGTTTATCGACAGTTGGTGGTTTAGCTCATGTATTTAGTTAATACAAGACCGGACATATGCTATGCAGTGAACCAGATTAGTCAAGCGATTGTTAAGCCTACCAAGCTCTTTTGGAAGGTAGGAAAGCATGTCCTGAGGTATCTCAGGGGCACATCTGAGTATGGCTTATGGTACAGACAGATAGATGAGGTGAAGTTACATGGATTCACGGATGCAGATTGGGCAGGCAGCCCAATAGACATAAATAACACATCAGGAGGGGTTTTCAATATTGTATCTACAACAGTTTCTTGGTACAGCAGGAAACAAAGATCTGTGGCACTCAGTTTAGTGGAAGCAGAATACATGGAAACAAGTCAAGCTGCATGTGAGGCTATCTAGATGAGGAAGATCCTGGTTGGTTTGTTCGGTTCTCATTTAGATCCTACAGTGATACATTGTGATAATCAGAGTTGCATTAAACTCTCGATTAATCCTATGTTTCAGATATATCTAAGAATATAGATATCTAGTATCATCATATCAGTGATTATGTGCAGCGGAAGATCATGTTGCTCCAGTACATTCCTACAAAAGATCAGGATGCAGATATTCTGACAAAGGCGCTCAGCAAGAGCAAATTCGAATACCATAGAGGTAGGATCGGGGTGAAGGATAATCCCTATCTTGTTGAGAGGGAGTGTGGAGATTCAACAAGATGATGAGCTTAGTGAAAATTAAGCACCTTCACTAAGTGGGGCCCGCAGGATATTTTTACGTGTATGTCTATTTTTAGACATGGTGAGCATATTCTATAAGTTTCAGGATGCTATTTGTAGATGGTTGATCAAGTTGGAAAAATAGATGAAATTCTATTTTTAGAAGATTGGGCGAAGTCTATTTATAGATTGCTAATTTAAAATTAGATGCATGTCGATTATTATTAGCCTGTTGACGGGAAAGTCTGTCCGACCAATAGTAGGGGATCTCCTCGGTTAAAAGTACCAACTAGGCTTTGAACCGTTTGGAATAGGGATCCCGTCCGGGGTGTGGGTCCGGCTACCGCTTAGGTCTCCTTTCTTTTGGTCTCAAAAGAACTCAATGAACCTGCAGACACACACTTATTCAAATGATACCAGATACATGCTTGATGAGTTAAACCATACATAACACTATGCGTAGCAAGATAAAGTAATAAAACATAAACGCCAAAGGAAATGTTGTTAACAACACATCATGGGGGTTATGCTTGTAGGCTGTTCTGACCACAAAAGAAACAATTCTTTATGGTGAAAACGCCCTCTAATTCTTGAAAGATTTAAATGATAAAACAAATGCTAATAAACAAAGTCATTAACATTCATTTGAAAGCAAAAAGAGCGGAACATCATTAACACAAATACAGAGAACTATAATGCATAAATGATGCCATTAAAGGTGCAACTTCATTAATCAAAATATGTTTGAAACTGTATAAGAAATACTCATAGTGCTCACAGAGCAAAACACATCATATCCAAAAGGAGTTTTGACAAGTATCTCATTCATATGCAAAAGAGTGTTATCCTTCAGTACAATGCTCTATGACTCTCGAGTCCCCAAAAAAAGGATCTAGTACATTTTCCCCGGAGGGATTTTTATAGATCAAAATTTGCCCTTTGGGCTTCCTAACTCTTCGCCTGCCCAACTGTTGAGCTGCCTTGCGACCTGGAAGGGAACTGCGACCTGCGACCTGGCTGGGCAATGCGACCTGTGACCTGGCTGGGCAGCGCGACCTGCAACCTGTTTCCAAATGCTACCAGCGATCTACTGCCACCGGATTATGAAGATGTGCATGCAATCGTGAGGTCAGGGGCATCAATCTGTTGTCCTTTGAGGAATTTTTGCCAAGTCTGATAATCTTCTGCTATGGGAGAAACCAAAGGGACCTCCTCTTTCAACCGATGCATACACTCCAAGGCGTTTGGGACTAGAGTCTCCTTCTTCTGCGAGATCAAGTTGGACAGAGAGGCGAGCTTGGTGTAGATCTAGACTGGCGTGACAAGAAACTTTCCCAGGTTCTCTTGTGACGCTGCAAGATTGGGAGTGGCATCAGCTTGCTTAATGGGTTGCAAAAATGACCGGATCTCCTGATCCACCTGTTCCCAGGTCTTCCCCTCGTCCAATGCACCCAGCGATGGAATGTGATGTAGGATGTGCATCGAATCGATGCCACTGATAAGGTGTTTGTATGCAGCCATTACCTTGTCTAAGTCCTTGGATAGCTTGTCCTTGGACTGCATTTTCATACGGATTTGGACTTTGGCATCTTGCGTGTGAATCCAATCCTTCTTTGGAAAATGTTCGGGAGCTTGGGGGTACCGCACTGTCCAGTCCATCATTCTGTCCAAGGAAGCTGAGGCTTCCTTCAGCTGCTCGTGCCTTTGCTTAGTTTCCGTTTGGGCTCTCACCAAGGGGGCGACTGTTTGTTTTATGGTAAAAATTTCCCCATAAACTTTCCTCATGGTAGTCTCTAATTTATCGAACTCCCTTTGAATGGTAAGCGGCACTTCATTGACAGGGGGAGTTTTTTTTTGAAGTTGCTGAACCTCCTCTCTCAATGCCGTCTTTTCCTGTTCTGCCCTTGCCTCGTGCTTCTCTGCTTCATGTAGCCTATTTTGTAGAGATAAGATCTCTCTACTCATTCTGGTTACATTCTCTTCTGTCACCGCAGCGAAAGTTGTGCCAGCCGATGCTATCATCACAGGATTAGTCCTAATATCGAGGACTATGTCTTTTCCCATCGCGACTGTGGATGAGGCGGAATGATTTCGCTCCAGGAATATCCTTTTCTCCTGTCGGATTTTGAAGGAGAACTGATCGTACGTGAGCTTGGTGAGATCGAATACCTCCTCCTCTTTCCCTTGGGAGGAACTGACATCGGAGAGCATGGCTCGTGTACTTACTAGAGGTACCTCAAGGGGAGATACGTCGATGTTCTCTAGCATTGCATCCTCCTCTTCTTTATTTTTCTTTTCTTCCTCTTCTCCTCGTAGGCGTTCGAATTATACCTTTTCATGTTCTTTCTCTCACCTGAGCTCTGCTTCTGTTGTTGCTTCTAATTCGGCTTTCCTTTTACACTCAGCTGCTACAACTTTCTCTTCTTTCTTCTGGCGGTCGGCTTCCACTTTATCTAACTCTTTCTTGAGTTCCCGTTCCGCTGCAGCCTTTGCCTCTTGTTTCTCATTTTCCTTCTTGGCCTCCTCAGCTTGCTTTTTCTTCTGCTCTGACCTTAGGCTCTTCTTGCTCTTATCTTCATCCTCTTTCATTTTCTTCTCTCTTTCTTGCTGGGATTTGGCTTCTATTTCTTTTTGTTGGGTAGAATTACTGTGCCCTGTACTGGTTCGAGGCTTTTTATCTAGAGAAGAAGAAGTGCCTCCCAATTCACGGCTCCTGTCTTCCAAGGTTTGGTCATCTTGGTCTTCTTGATCAGAGTACGCCCCCGGAGCAAGTTGGCGGTCTGCATTATACCAGTTTCTTGTTTCATCTTCGCCTGGGCATTCCGTGTGTTGGTAGTTCCATTTGAAATTAGCCCTCTTGCAATGATCAGGGACTATCCTTTCCGGGTCATATGTCCGGTGGTCTAATGCCCCCAGGTGGTAGCTTTTCATCTCTTTTGCTTCTGCCTCTACCTCCCTGAAATATTTGATTGTGTAAGCACCGATAGTGAGGGGTAGCGTAGGCCATGACTTCTTCTTACCCCTGGATAGGACCCTGGAGAAACCGGAAGAAATTTGGAAATAGACCTCTTGCATGAGCATTTTGTCTGTGACAAATTGAGGCATAGCATGTGGGGCCTTGAACGAGCCAAAGACTCAGATGAATGTGTACTCGGCGAATGGGAACCAATGCACCACCTTGCCTAGCGTCTCCATGGCTCACCAAGACATGCAAGGAGTGTCTTGGCCGAACAATTTTCTTTAAAGAGCGGGGATGAACACTTGAGAGATCGGCTCTATGTCTTGTTTATACCTGGAATCCCAAAACACCTTGGTTTGTAAGTGGATTGCACGGGTCTATTTTGGATCCAAGTTATGCACCCATCCCTCAAAGTGCAACCTTGAACAAACAACATCCAAAAAATAAGAGGCCATGTAGAATTCAGAAGGAAATCCTTCATCTGGTACCAATGCCGAGGATATGTTTGTATGAATGGAGGTCACCAATATGCTGGCCTAGTTGAAACGGGTGCCGTGCACTGTGACATACTCCATGAGAGTTTCCCATGTGCCGCTGAAGGTGGTGGCATCGGGGCGACCATACAATCTGCAAAGCATGGCAGCCACCAATTTATATACTTTCCTAAGGCCCACCACTGGATATTCCTGGTCCTTCTTGACCTTAAATTTCTCAGGCTCCTCCCACCACTTCTTTAGAGTATCAACTATAGGGATTGCATGGGCGATAGCCCATTCTTCTGTGAAGTCCTCTTCTTGCTCAGGCAAAGAGTAATAAACATGAGCGTCTGAGCCTTTGAGCGTCGCGAAAGCCTTGCCTTCACTGTCCTTGATTACGAACTTCTTGGGGTCAATTTTCTATATAATCCAATCTATCATCTCTGGGCATGGGAATATAGCTAGATGGGCACCTACAAGATGTAGCTTAGACCTTTTGACCTGTATGTATATCTCCCGATCAAGGAGGTCCTCTGGGAATTCTGTTCTAGTGAACTCTTGGTACACTTGGTACCAACATCGCATCCCCTTTGGCAAATGTGCACAGGGTATCTCTGTAGATCGGGGGTGGGGACATTGGCATGTCCAACTCTACGTCCTCCACTGCTAGGCTCTTGTCTTTTTTTCGAGATACCGGAGGTCCCATGTCGCTTGAATTTGAGGGGACAAGTATACACTCTAAGTCTGCTTCGAATTCACCTGTCATATTCATGAAAGAATCCCAGGATAAGAAATATGCCATGATGATACCAGACTAGGTACATCTTATCAATTATTTCAACTGGGGACACAGGCAGAGCTGAATAAGCGGTCTACTGGGTTGCAGGGTCGCAAGGTCGCGATGTTGATATTTTTAAGAATTTGCGACTTTGTGACCTTGCGACCAGGTCCTGGGTCGCTGGGTTGCAAGTTGTGAAAAAATGGAAAAAGTGCGACCTTGCGACCTTGCGACTAGGTCGCGGATTCGCTGGGTCGCAAGTTGTGAGAAAATGGCGGAAATGCGACCTTGTGACCTTGTGACTAGGTTGCGGGTCGCTGGGTCGCAAATGCTATAAAATCGGTGGGAGAGAAACTCTGCGACCTGCGACCAAGTCGCGAGGTCGCTAAGTCGAGAAGCTGAGAAAAAACAAACGGAAGAGCAATCTGAGACCTGGCGACTTAGCGACTGGGTCGCAGGGTCGCAAGTCGCGTTAGGGCTTACTGGGGTTTTGGCGCGCATGCCATGAAGTTTATTTTCCCTTTAAATTGAAAAACACAGGGCTAAATGGGTCTAGACAGAGCTAGGGGATAGCTTTTGGAGTAGGATACAAGCCATGAGAGGCTGGATGAGGAACTATGATAATTTGGGCAAGCAGGGTGAATGTTGGAATAAAAAGGGAAGCCCTAAGTGACAAATGAAAACAATGACTAAGGTAGGGGGAAATTTAAAGGCTGAGGAATATAGAGATTAGGCAAGAATAACCAAAAAAAAAAAATAGCAGGAGGAAAACGGCAACTTACCCGGGAAAATTGCGCTCCAGTCGACCTGTCAGAGGCGTTTTTTCTATCCGCTGCATATGTAAAATGCGACCTAGCGACCTCCTATATATAAAAAGGTCGCACATGCGGGCCATTAATGAGGTCACGGGGTTGCATGGCGAGGTAATCTGAGAGGGATGCGACCTCACGACCTTGCGACCTTGTGACCTCATGGTCGCAGGGTCGTGGTTTTCCAAAAATTTGAAGTTTGCGACTCAATGACTTAGCCCTCCCAACTCTTTACTTAACTTTTCTTTGTGCTTAAGGGGCTCCAAAATATTTTAAAGTGGGGGTTTTTTGGAGGGTGTTGTAGAGGCTACAACACACTCATATTTTTAATCCAAATACTTGAAAATCTTAAACTAAATACGCATTTCTGCTGCAATCAAAGTTTAGAGTACTAAATACGCATTTCTACTGCAATCAGCGTTTGGCCTGATGCTCGAAGCTGTAGAGACTGTTCATTGCAACTCTTGTTTCAGATATTTTTTCAGCATTGTCTGATATTTGAAGGAGGGGATTTCTTTTTTCTTGACTTGTTTTCTTTTTTTTTATGATTTACATATAAGTGGAAAGGCTGCAATCAACGTCTAGCGTGGGAAGGCTGCAATCAGTGTCTACTATTTCAATCAGCATTTGGCCTGAGGCTGGAAGCTGTAGAGACTGTTCAAAGGCTGGAAGCTGCAGAGACTATTCAAGCATGTGTTGCAACTCTTGTTTCATGTAATTTTATCAGCCAATCGTTTCTTAAAATTTTATTTATTTATAGTTGTTCTTTCTGTGCAACACCTTCTTTCAATTAAATTGTTTCTTATAATTATGTTATTTATCATTTTAAATTGTTTCTTAAAATTATGTTATTTATCGTTTTTCTTTCTCTTTCTCTAGCTATTGCACTGTTGTATTTCTTAGTTGCAATTCGTTGCTGTGTTTTTCACCATATTTGAGATTCACTATTTTCTTACTTTTGAGCACTTTCTTAGCAACATATTGTGCATCGAGTGTTTAGTTTTGGCAACAAGTTCGGTGCATCCTTTATTTTATGAAGACATTGTGCAACAGTCCATAGGGAGAAGACTCCCCATTGTGATAAATGAACTATCCCACACTATGCAAGGAGTATTCTGTCTGCCATTTTTTAGGACAAACTTTACTTCTTCCTTGCCGATGGTTATCTCTATAGTCTACGTTTTGTTGGAATATTTTCATGAAAAATTAACCTTTCCTACAAGCAAGACCCGAGTCTATCATTTATTTGGCTGCATTTCGATATTATACCGTTCACTTATTTTGTAGGTAGTTTTCATTTTGTTATCGTTGTTGTTGAGAGAAGATTCCCTAGTCACATTCTAGCCCTCAGCTTGGGCTTGGAATCTCTTTTGGATTGCTATGGCGGAGAGATAAATAATCATCTCTCCTATTAAAGTTAGTATCTCTTTCTCTGTTGAAAGCTTTGTGTCTGTAATTTACAACAAGTCATGACAGTAACAACTATGGTTTCTTCCATTTTTAGATGAGGAGAATATGCAAATATTCCCTGACGATTTATGACAGTGTATTTATGTCCATGTTATTGCATTTGAAGGTTTCATCCAGCTTCTGAGGGAACCCCTCACCTCAGGTATTCTCAATAGATGAAGGGAAATTGTATTTCTTATCTTGTACCATTCTATTTCCTGTTCCTAACTGATATTCAAACCAAAATCCCGGGAGTTTGTTGTTTAAAAATGGTTGCTATGAGAATTAATTTTCCTCTGCATAAAAATGTATAAAAGGTTAAAATAAAAATTTGTCAATAGGCAATGTTGGTGCCCCATACCCAGGGATATCGTGATATAGGGAGTTACATAAATGTGTTTATGAGGAGTTTGAATCTTGGAGGGTATGAAACATCCTCTCTTTACCAACTAACTAAATGTAGCACATAACGAATATTTAAGTATTTGAAAATTGAAATTATAGGACCAAAATTTTCATACCCGAAGTGATATGATAAGGTAAATAGATAGCAATAACTTTAAGTCACTGATCGAATGTAGTATTCAACATAAATGTGAGGATCAACCTCATTATAACAAAGCATTCATCCCTTATGCAAGCCACAACTTTACTACGACAAAGCATGTAATTGTAAAGTATTGTGTAAAGCAATGGGTAAGATAGGTCAATATAATATGTACTAATTTTAGCATTATACTTTGAAAATTTGTCCCTTACACTATCTTTCCTTTTGTGATAAGACAAAATATTCATTTTAACGATAAATAAATGTAGAGAGATTACATCAAACTATTTATCTTTTAATTTTCATTTTGCAGGCTCGGGCATTCTACGAATTCCAGATTGCCATAGAGAACATTCATTCAGGTCAACGAGCCTTAATAGTTGCCCTGTTTGATTCCCACCTTTATAAATTGTTGCCTAATTATTTTTGTCCCTCTTTTATGTTATTTAAATTTGTTTTTCTGTTTTCTAATTGGTTGACACAATTCACTTCTTATTGCTCAATGCATCGTTGTTCATGTCAAGTACACCATTTGCTGCAGGAATTCAAAATTTAAATTTAAATGATTTGAATTCTAATTGGTTGTTGTAGGTTTCATGTTAGTTCTACAATGATGGTATGTACAATTGATCATCCATATTCGTGCATTAGTTACAGAGAACATTGTCGTCTATACATTCCAATCACATGTTTAACATTGTAATCACTTTAAGAACAATGACCACGAGGATGAATAGTCTTAAAGAGTCTATACCCGAGTGGATCCCTAGGCCAATTTTCCATAATGAATTCGTCTGGCAAGAGGTCCAGAGCAGATTGAGGCAACCATTTTGCAATAAATTTTCTACTACAAGTCAGTCATTTAGTATGATTAGTTATTTTGAGGTGTGTAAATCAACACACAACAAAATATTCAATTTAAAGATATATACAAAGAATTCATTGTAGGATGGTTGACCAGTTTATTACTTTATTATATATTATCTAATTATTTTTTGGCGTGGATATCAACAAAAGAATATTGAGCTTCGAAGTTTATAGAAGACATTGATTGGAGGATGAGCAAGGTAGCTTCTATCCAATGCTCACTTCAGATTTTTTGTTATTTATATTTACCATAGAAAAATAGTCGAATAGATACTTTGGTTGTATATTAAATATTAAAATTTTCCAATAATTTATTTTATTTTTATACCCATGTTGGAACAAATCATTGCAAGCCCTAATAGTAGGCATTATTAAACAAACTATTAACACAAATGATTTAATCAGAAATGGCAGATCTAACAAAATAAATATCTACTCTACATATATTTATTAAATATTAAATTATAATTAATTGTATGCTTTCACTAATTTTATTCTTTAAATAAAAATTTATTTTTTTTAAACTATAATATATTTATAATTATTTAATTTATGATTGCTCATTTTTAAAGTGATGGATTCCAATCCTAAATGGTTATAGATATGTTCTTACCAACTGAATTAACAAGGCACTCAAAGCAAATACTCATAGACACTCAAACTCAAATTGCAACATTTCTATATTTACATTAAGCGGCATTTCTATATTTACATTAAGTGGCAGGTAGTAGCTACTCTATAGCCCTTGTTGAGCGTCAAGAGCCAAAGTGGAAAAAACTTGCAACGTCATTGTTAATTACCTACAATAGCTCGTGAAGATGGAAGATGGAAAACCCCAAATAATTTTGAGGCAAAAGGGTACCAGGGTATGAACTGAATATTACTTGGAAGCGGACATGACGAAAAATTTTCTCTTGCCATTGTATAACAAGGATTTTTACTCAGTAACCTTTGTTAAGGAAAATAAGTAAATATCATCTAAAAATGAAGGAAAATCATCAAGGTTAATAGTGTTCGAAGAACAAAAGAACAATATACTTGAATGACCTGAGAGGGAGTAAAATTGAAGCCATGAAACCTTGTATATGAATACTATAACATATAAGGTAAAAGGAAATCCCTACGAAGATAAGGAAATAAAAGGTAAATTAACCTAATTCAAAATTTATAAATCAAAAGATCCCGAAGAAAATTCGTCACCTGTGGAGAAATCCTTTAATAAAACAAATGATGGTAGAAACTAAAAAAGGAAAGGTCTGAAATATTTATTATAACATATAATTCGATAGCTTGTCACTATTTGTATCAAAAGGTGTAGAAATAAAAAAATAATCTGGATTTTTTAATAGAAATTTACCATAATAACATGTTTAGGCGGATAAGAAAACCCTTGTAAAATGGATTTCCTTATATTTCCAGATATTTGATCTTAGGAACTGAGTGTGCAAATGAATAAGGTGATAGAAAAGGGAGAGAATTGTAGCTACCCTAACTACCGGGTAAAAAAACCCCACCATCGCATTCACAAAATAAATATACACCATCCATGTTCTTCCCTTATGCAATTGGCGATGGGTTGCCTCCAAGTTTCCAGGCCATGTGGCCCCCATCATGTAAAGAGTAAGACAACTAACCATGCAATATAACATGGAAAACCCTAGAATTATACAAATTTCATCTAAAATAAAGTCCAACTGCAAGGAGTATGTGAATTATTGCATAATAAGAATTTAATTGAATATGACCATAGCATTGATATTGTTATGTATAAGAAAAAAATATTATGAGAATGTGTTATCATTATGAAAAGTCAAATAAGAAAACCTCCACCTATATAAAATAGTATAACAAATTAAAACAAACTCGGTCTAAGTACCATGGTTGGTATAAGAAAAATTATCTTCTGCAGACAAAAGGGAACTCTCTAGATCGAGTGGCATGATCTATGTTTTCCTGAGAGATATTAGAATAAGAAAGAAATGTTGAAATATGTAACTATTTTGAGTCTTCATAATGACATATGTAATCATGATTTTACGTACTTAATGAAAAATGAGAAAAATAACTTTATTATTGTTTTTCTTGAAGCATGGGTTTCATGCTCAAGAGAAATTTATTGTCAGGTCAAGCACCCATTGAGTGCTTATAGGTTTGTCATAAAGTCCATTGAGTCATTGTCATGTATGGAAGACCAATTTGGGCATGTTACATATTGTAAGGAAAATTTATTTGAGTCAAGAATAGAGTTAAAGACCCTCCAAGACCTTGTCATGGTTTCACAAGCAAGTCAGCCTACATGAAAGATCAAGTCGACCTCAATACAGAAATTCGTACCCCTAAAATGCATATACATAGGAAGAATCTTGGCCTCATTTAGACACACTCTCAAGAAATTTTGATCTCCTAAAGATAGAAACTCAAAAAAGGATGAAAAAAACACAAGAAAATCAAGATCAATGTTTTGGGCCTCTCTCTCTCATGTTGTGGTTTCTATAGTTGCTGGGAAAGTTGAAGTTCCATAACATTTTTGGTCAATTCAAAGTGCTGGAAAGTATTTCGGAAAGTCAAAGTGCTAGAAAATTGTTGTGAAAGTCTAAGTGTTGAAAAGTTTGTCGACAAGTCAAAGTGTTGGATAGTTGTTGGGGTTGAAGTTGTAGAAGAAACTGTTGGATCAAAATTCTAGAAGAATCTAGTGGGAGGTCAAAGTTGTTGGGCTAGAATTGTAATCTACGGATAAATTACGCTTCCCTAGACAGGTGCTAGTCTAGAACAACAGGTGAAAGACTATACAACTATTTCTCCTAGCTTAGAACATATACACAGAGAGGATTGGAGGCTTACTTGTTCAGTCGCTTCCAAATGGCTCCTTCTGTTGCTTCTGTTGCAGCTTCAAATTCAAGTGGTTTGTGAGCTGAATGCTTCCTGCAAGAAAGAACACTAAAACAATAAAATATGCAATAATATAGATATCTATTCAAGCTAGTTAGCTAAATCAGTAAATCATAAACCATATACATCAACCAAGATCTTGAAATATGGAAAATCAAAGCCAATACAGATGCATATAGGGAAAAATAAGAAGTACTCTTTATTGATGATAGAAGGAGAGGTTACAACATAATGACTGATTTGAAGTGATCTTCCAGCATCGTTCCCAAGCCTCATCACAGTATAAATCTCTCTAGCTGCAGCTTCACAAATCTAGCTCTCAATTGAAAATCCTCCAACATTTCTCTACTCAAATTCTTCCTTCTCAAACACTTAGATCTGTGCTCAATTTATAGATGAAATGTAGGTTGTTTTGCAATCAATAAATTTCCAAAAATAGGCAAGACATGTTTCCAATCATGTAGATGTCAAATGGACACTTGGATCCGGAGCTTGACACATGTGAACTTTTCTAGAAGGCACTGGCTAAGTGGAGATTTGAGAACAATGAGAATTTCGCTCCTAATGTGACCAACGCACCTGTGAATGTTGGGAAGTGCTTTGCAGAGCAGCCTTGCATGGGGATAAATGCATATGAAATTCACTTAGGCCCCTTAGAGCCTGTGTTGGTGAGCTCTCATATGCTATATAATAAGCTTCAAACCATGGAAACCTTTTCTTGATGAAAGTCTTGCTTGATTTGTCTTGTTTCTTGTCTTAGGGTATGTAGCAAATGAAATGATAGGGAATGATAGACCCTTGATCATTGGTCCTGGAGATGATGCCCAGTTAACCAGGTCATTGGGAATGGTGCCCAAATTGACCTATAACAATTTCCCCCTAAAGCATGAGATCCAAATAATAAGAACATTTGATTGAGATGATTTACACTATGATGATTTTGGAAATGAAGTGGAGTGGTCACCTGCATCAATATTACAATACATTACATTATGATATATCCTCTTTTGATCATAATTGCTGAGGGTAGGCATTCCCATGTTCAACACATAAAACAATCTAATAACATGTACATAATTCATAAAGTCTTCTACATTGGAATGTTGCCAAGATGCAGACATGCCTATAGATATAGGCCCATGTTTGGATGACAATATGTATGTAAGGTCACCGTACAGATGATGTGTACAAAAATCCTAAAATCGCAGCCCAGATGGCTGAAACTAGATCCGGGGTCTTCTTATCTCATTCACTCGATCATTCGGGTACAAGTCTAGCCATGCGAATATATGATTTATAGTCAAACATGGAAAGACATCGTTTGATTACTAGACAATGATGTGAGCTGTTAACAAACACGAGAGAACCACCATTAATGTTAATGGCCCTCAAGGTACTATAGTACACTTCGAAAGGCATGAATAGATGATTTGATGTCGAACGCCAAACAAAATATTTCGGTCAAAAGTCTCAAAGAGAGGATCTTGGCAATGCTGTAACAAGCCTCATGGTACCGAATCGAAGGATTTCAAGTGAACTTCCTCGGAACTATTGATTTATTGTCGCATATTCTTGTCACCTTATTGCAAAACAGGAGTTACTGATTTCGGAGACAAGGGTATGAATTGATATAGCAATTTTCAGGGATGACGGTCATGAAAATGAAGGTTTACGAGTATTGCAGATGGCTGAGTTTTTAATCACTGGATGAATTTTATTGAACATATTTACGACACTGTGATGAGTTGGCAGCATTGACCCAAAACCGAAGCGAAGGTATGATGAAACATAGGTGTGAATGAACCGTCAAGATGATTACCCAACCCAAACAGTCACAGACATGGAGTGAAATAAGTGTCATGTTCAAGAGGGACTTGCTACCAAAAATAAACTTTTCTTACTTTTCCCAAATTTTCCCCGGTCATTTGTCGACCAATACCTCTTTATTTTTTAACAAGTTTGAGGAGGATAACATTTGCTTGATCTATAATTCAACCCTTCAGGCAAATAAAGTATCACTATTTAATAATTTAACAAGTCTAGCGATGAATGAAACTCAATTCTTGCCATGATCGACAAGCCCGACGCTATTTTATGTTTTAATGAGCTTAACGATACTGATAGCTCGGTCCTTTTTCATATTTAGAGAGTCTGAAAAAGAGGACGAAAGAGAACTCCATAAATACTTTATCGTAAATTTGTCACTCAGATCTGAAAAAGTGTAAAATAATATCTGAGAGAACCTCTTTGGTCATGTTTAACCAAGGTATTCCTTTTTAGTAAATAATCCATCGCAATCCGGAAAATGGTTAAAGTTATACTGAGTACATATCATTTCATTTACTTTAACGAGCTCGAAAAGACAAGTGATCAGCAATCTTTTCACATTATCAGAGTCTGAAAAGAGCTGAAAGAAGACTTCAGGGGTTCCTTTTTCGCTGTTATCAAAGCTCGAAAAAGAGATAAAAGTGCGCTTCAAATCTTTTTTCGTTTTTAACAAAGCTCAAAAAATAAGGAGAAAAAGTATGCTTTGTGGTCAAGTCATTCTTTGAATAAATCTGCACGACTAATCTGTTCATCAGTTGTATTTCCTATTTAGAACAACGTAAAATGGATTAAAAATACCTGTTTCATGATAAAAACATAATAAAACTATAGTCGTAGCAATAAATTTAACTTGAAAACAATTAAATGACTATAAAAAGTAGTTTCACTATTCATTTTTTCCATTCCACAGTTACCATTTGCATTTTGGAGCTCTGAACCTAATTTTTCCCATGAACTTCAGTTGTGGATTGCGTGCAATTAGTAAGAATGTTTTGAATGCCTCCTGCAAGAGCACATGTCGAATGCCCCCTGCAAGAGAAGATGCCCCCCAAGCTTCATTTCATTCACCTAAGTAGAATATTAGTTACTGATAGCTAGATGGAATGAAGGTTCATTACAGGGGAGGATTTGTTTCATTTTTTAGAGAGCTTGACACAGGAAAAGAACTATGCTCATGACTTGTTTCATTTTTTAACGAGGTTGACACAGTAAAAGAACTATCCTCATAGGTACTTGTTTAATTTTTTTTTAATGAGGTTGACACAAGAAAAAAGAACTACCCTCATAAGTACTTGTTTCATTATTTTAATGAGGTTGACACAAGAAAAAAGAACTATTCTTATAACTTTGTTTTATTTTTTAATGTGGTTGACACAGAAAAAGAACCATCCTCATGGGAACATGTTTCATTTATCGAGGTTGACACATGAAAAGAACTATCCTCAACACCTGTTTCATTTTTTAACGAGGTTGACATAGGAAAAGAACCATCCTCATGACTCTCTTTCATTTTTTAACGAGGTTGACACAGAAAAAAGAACTATCCTCATTATGCGGTTGGACTAGTGAGTGTGTGCTAGAAAATACATAGTCTAACAGAGTCATCATTTATGGAATTTGATGGATACCACAAATGATAAGTAATAACATGCGTTGACGGGTCTTCTCTAGGGTTTTCATTGAATTTAGGAATGTTTGAGGGTAACATATGTGGTATCACCAACCACCAAGGAGAGGAACCAGAAAGGATTCCAGATGATGACATGGGTGAAGTCAATGGACAAAACATTGAAAATGAAGCAACAACAGATGTTGTCATAGTTGAAATAGATGGTTCAGTCTGGGATGTTATCTTAGCCATGGCCAAATGACCTATTGTATACCGAATAGAATCTACGAGAACTCGAATTGAAACAAGATCAACAAAAGCAGAGGGATTTGATTGAAGAAAAGACTCATACATGTAAAGCTCCTACCGAAAATGAGTTGGAGTTAAAGGTGTCTCGTCTTGTGATATTTCTTCAGTCAAAATTAAACCAAGTGGAAGAACTTCGCCGTCAAGCACATAGTAAATTTCAGGTTGACTATGTGATATAGGAGTTTCAGTGGCTACAGAAATTTGTGGGGTGACCAAGGTAGGAACAACTTCCGGTTGTTCGACTTTAGGATTCAGATTTTCTGGAAAATAAGAGACAGGATCTGGATCAATTTGTGATTGAACAACGTCAGGTCCAGGAGGTATGGTCTCAGCGATTGAATGGATCGTGACCACAGGTAGCTGTGAAGACTCTGTTTCGACAACAGTAAACAATCCGGGATGTGTGGAAACAATTTGACCTAACTCTGGTTTAAAAAATGATGTTTCACCAGAGGTACGAATTGTACTTGATTCGGCAGATCGTGATCGCCTTTGCCTACCAGAAGAAACTTCTGGTGGTAAAGGTGGTTTTAAATCTAATATACACGAACGACGGGGGATAGGATTTTTTTCTTCCATGATTAATGATTTATCTTATCCAAAAAACAAATAAAAAAAAAGAGGGTAATGCTAGGCAAAAGTGTTTACCAAGAAACTGTGAATTGCAGAGTACCTCCTAGCGAACCAAGAAGTACAGGCAGGTAATCTCCTCGAATGCTATGTTCGGTGTATCACAATTTCAAGGTGGCCGACTCAGTTCACTATGGATGGATAACACCTAAACGTTGTCCTCCCAAATATACCCGAAGGTACGTGGAGGCCCAAGTCCGTATTAGCGCTATATGATGCAAAATCGCACAGCGAGAGCACCCCTTTATACTTATCATATTGTAACACCACCTGATATACCCGAAAGTACGTGGACGAGCTATGATATACTTACGTACGTGGAGTGAGGTATCACACTCGGAATGTATCACAGACAATTTAACGACAACTGCTATGTTTTACAATTCCAGAAAATGTCTCTAGCCTAGACCTTCTAAATGTTATCGTTATGGTTCCAATGCGTTGTTAAGTAAATTGATATTTATTTTATGTTGATCTTGCTTAAAATTTTGCCTTTCAGGTTCACCGCGATGATGTATATGAAATTCTTAAAATGCAAGCTAAGAATGATAAACAAACTTTCACTTTCAACTTTTTCAATGAAGAACCTAGCTACTAAGGGAAGAAAGCAAATAGTTTGTGAGCAAAAAAATAAATGAATCACAAGCTAAATGCAGATTTCCTAATGTTCCTTTTGCAAAACACACACAATCCTACATGCAAATGCAAGTTTTTCTTTTCAGTTTCCTTAATGTTATGAATTCATAAAAGAAACTAGGTGCAGTAGATCAATAATTCAAATGCTTTTTACTTTCGAGAAACGAAGAATACAGACAACAATTTCTCTTTTGAAGGAAAAATGAGGATTTCAACAACAATTTCTCCTATCAAGGAAATGAAGATTTTACGACAATTTCCTATTTCGAAAGAAAATGATTCTTAATTCGACCATAAAAAATACTTTGAAATCAACTTGTCAATGATGAAGAAATTTTTTTCTAAACAAACATTGAACAAATTTTCAGCCAAAGGAGGAAGAAGTATATAGATTCATTGGTCAATTGAGCATCAAAATTTTTAGAACATAGCAGAAAACAAAACTGAAGCAAGTTGCAAAGTCAAATTCAAGGGAATTTGGTCACTTTCAGGAGTCAACACAGTCTCCAAGGGGAGACAGTGCTCTGCAACGCAGGCTAGGAAGGGAGACAGTGCTATGCAAAGAACTGTGTCTAGTCTAAGGGTGTGTTGGGCGCAACAAACAAAGAAAAATGCTACTGTTTAATTCACTGTCTTTGCAAATTAGGTTATGAAAAAGTTTAATCTTTATGTGTAACAGCTATTGGGTGGATAAACAAAACAAATCGGAGGCTGAAACACCTAGAACTAAGAGAAATTCTATACCCCAGCGGAGTCGCCAATTTGTTGGGCTAGAATTGTAATATACAGATAAATTATGCTTCCCTAGACAAGTTCTAGTCTAGAAAAATAAGTGAAAGACTATACGACTATTTCTCCTAACTTAGAATAGATACATAGAGAGGATTGTAGGCTTACTTGTTCAGTCGCTTCCAAATGGCTCCTTCTGTCGCTTCTGTTGCAACTTCAAATTCAAATGGTTTGTGAGATGAATGCTTCCTGCAAGAAAGAACACTGAAACAACAAAATATGAAATAATATAGATATCTATTCAAGCTAGTTAGCTAAATCAGTAAAGCATAAACCATATACATCAACCAATATCTTGCAATATGGAAAATCAAAGCCAATACATATGCATATAGGGAAAAATAAGAAGTACTCTTTATTAGAAGGAGAGGTTACAACCTAGTGACTGATTTGAAGTGACCTTCCAACATCGTTCCCAAGCCTCATCATAGTATAAATCTCTCCAGCAGCAGCTTCACAAATCTAGCTCTCAATTGAAAATCCTCCAGCATTTCTCTACTCAAATTATTCCTTCCAAACACTTAGATCTGTGCTCAATTTATAGATGAACTGTAGGTAGTTTTGCAATCAATAAATTTCCAAAAATAGTCAAGACATGTTTCCATTCATGTAGATATCAAATGGACACTTGGATAGAAGCAGCCAGTGAACTTCTAGAAGACCTTGGCTAAGTGGAGATTTAAATAATGAGTTGCTCACAATGTGACCAACACACTTGTAGATGTTGGAAGTGCTTTCGCTTGACCTTGCATGGGGCTACACCATATTCAACACATATTAGGCCCCTTAGAGCACACGTTGGTGAGCTCTCATATGCTATATAATAAGCTTCAAACCATGGAAACCTTTGCTTGATGAAAGTCTTGCTTGATTTGTCTTATTTCTTGTCTTAGGGTATGTAGCAACTGAAATGATAGGGAATGATAGACCCTTGATCATTGGTCCTGGAGATGATGCCTAGTTAACCAGGTCATTGGGAATGGTGCCCAAATTGACCTATAACAAAAGTTGCAGAAGAATTTGCTGGAGGCCAAAATTGAAGATGTTGTTGAGGAAATGCTGGAAGGAAAGCTCATAAAGATGTAAATATTTGACTTGGTATTGAAGGGTCTTGTTAAAGAGCCATAGGTATTGGAATTTTTTAATTGAAGTTCTATAAGAAGAGAAGCATTCGGATGGGTTTTCGTCTCAATTGGAGAGGTTTTGGCCCTAGATGATCACCTATACCTTATGTCCTATTGTCTAATTATTCTTTACGGTTTGATGTTTTTTTTTAATGTTAATACCAAGATAATAATCAAGTTGAAGAAGAATATAATAAAGATAAGTAAAAAGACATCACAAGCAATTATCAATATAAGAGAAATGACCTATACTTATTGCTCCTAGATTTATCAACATGGTATCATAGCTAAGGTGACAAGGCAAGGAAATGTAGCTTAAAGAAGGATACTCAAGGGCCGAAGCACAAGAATATCATCTTAGAATCATCAAGAACATTAATCATCAAGAAGGACTAACCATCTCATAATATTGAAGAAAGTAACTAAGGAGCATAAAAGAAGACCTCAAAACCCTAACTCATTCAAGGAAGGACTCTTCAATTGAATAATTCTTGGGAAGCCTACATATTGAATAAGTAAACGAAGACCTTAAGGACTCGACATCCACTCAATTAAAGGAAGACTCTACATTTGAAGCACCTTGGGAAAGCCACTAAATTCTACTCTATAATCCAAGGAAGCAGGGATAAGGAATTTTCATCATCATCAAAATAATCAAGGTGATCTCCCTCTTCTTGAGTCAAGGATTACCTTTTAAGGAAGACATCTTCATCAGGAAGAAATATTCCATTATAAACATCATCAAGGAAAGCATAAAGTTGAATATTTCATCATCAAGAAGTATATTCAATTGACAAGTAAATATCTTAATATATATGTATAAATCTATCAAAATGACTTCATTTTGCAAGGAGAGCAGCACATCGGTTGTGGCATCAAAATTTATTGCATGGAAGAAGAGGACAGATTTGATCCTCATAGAAAATGAATTCGTTTAACATGTTAAGGGCTCCATCACTAAACCCACAAAGGAAGAATCTAAAGCCTCTAAAAATTATATGAAATGGGAAGTAAGGGCTCAAAGGATTCTTATATAATACCTCAAAGATCCCCTCATACCTTATGTATTGAAGCTAGAAGCACCGCTAGAGAAGTCATATCTTTAGGAACCAAGTTGTATAAGATGAAGGTATCGAAGGAAGAAAGAATAACCTCATATCTTATGTGGGTGTTAGAAATAATAGAGCAACTATAAGAGTTGGGAGAAATAATGTCTGATAAAGAGATGACCAGAGTTGTGCTTGAAATGCACTACATGAGGGATGGGGTAACTTCATATCAAGCATCTATGGAAATAAGGAAACCACCCAATTCAGTGAACGTTGGTCATTATGTAAAATTGAAGAAACTAAGTTGAAAGAAAAATGCAATGTAGGATCAAACGAAAAATTTCATGCACTTGCTAGCATGGCCAAGAGAAAAGCTAAATATGGGAAAAATAAGAAGGCCAATATGTCAAAAATCCAGTGCTATAAATGTAATGAGTATGGGCACTAAAAAAGAAATTGTCCTAAGCTCAAGAAGGAAAAAAAACAAAAGAGGAAGGGATGAAGCCCATGTCACTAAAGAAGTCAAAGAAGTTGAAAATAATAAATCAAAGGAGGAGGAAGTGAAATATATGTACCATGACTCAGATAATCTCCTCCACCAAGTTCTTCTCATTTTTGTGAAAGATAAATATCATGATAGAAAGCATTATAAGCATGATAGAATGCATCATATTAGGAAATGGAATTATATTAGAAGCATAATAAGGGGAATTTTGAGGTCTAAAATGGGCCTCCTATGGAAATTATAAAATAATAGTGGAAATAATAAATGAAGATTATACATAATACAAATCACTATGTTGTAAATAAAGAATACAAATCATAATGTAAATAAATAATACAAATCATAATGTAAATAACTATATTGTAAATAAATAATACAAATCACTTCTTATCTGATTATACATATCAATCACATATAATTTACCCTTAACATTCTCATTATTTAAAAATATACTAATTAGATTAATACAAGTAAATAAAATGATTGTCAATTAAAAAATACTTATAATAACTCTTTAATACTCGTGACTCTGATTGTTTTAATTTATATATCTATTTTCCAAAAAAATCTTATAATTACTTTATAATAGAAAAACATTTTTAATAAAAACGCATTTGTATTAATTTTTTTTATAAAAGAAATAAAAAAATTAAAAGAATTAGAACTCCATAATGAAATTATATAGATGGATGTCCATCCCATTGACTTTGAGAAAGGCATATAACGACACCACGACACCGCAAGGCTCAAATTCTGTACACGATGATATTATTCCTGAATGTGGACCCGACCCAACACACTCTAAACTGGATTTTAAAAATATTATCTTTTGTTTACAAAAAAATAAAAAAATATTAACAATTGCAATCCAAGCGATGAAGCTAGAGTTGAATTGATAAGGGTAGGGTATGCCTACTCTCCTACGACCACCATCATTACGGGAACGACGAGAAATCAATCAACTTCAGTTTCAGTTTCAGTTTCTGCTTCTGCAACCTTCTACTCCTTTTTCTCCTCCAATAGTGGTACAAATGCGATTCTACTCCTTTTTCTCCTCCAATTGTGGTACAAATGCGATTCTACTCCTTTTTCTCCTCCAATAGTGGTAGAAATGCGATTCTACTCCTTTTTCTCCCCCAATTGTGGTACAAATGCGATTCTCTGCAGTAAATTTATTCTTTTCCATGGGCGCTGGGAATGAGAGTATTTAGTGTGCAATGAGGAGTGGGAAGAACCAACAGTAAAACAAAAGGAAACCAATATTTATCAGTCTATTGGCCCATAAATGCATCTGGGAAATAGATGCCCACCGTTGGATGGTGTACTTGCTTTAATCCAACGGTGGGCAGTTACTTTCCAGGTGCATTTATGGGCCAATAGACTGATAAATATTGGTTTCCAAAACAAAATGGGCACAACAGAGATTTTAGACGAGGAATGGGCACAACAGAGGTTTTAGACGAGGAAGAACCCATTTTCATGGAAAACCCTCAGAGGTTTTGTATGTTTCCAATCAAATATAACGAGATCTGGGAAATGTACAAGAAAGCCGAGGGTAGTTTAGTTTAAATTCTTACATATATTTTTTTCTCATGTCTGGGGCATAATAATGGATTAAAACTTTTATATTTTATACTAAATTTCTTAAAATAAGTTTATGTTTAAAAGTTAAACACTTTTAAAATATTTTTTTAAAACTTTCAATTAATTCAAAATAGGTTAATGGGGAGTTAGTGTTTGGATATGGAGATTTTGACATGACACCATCCTTAATTCACTAGTTACAATGATTATATTACAATTATAAAATTAATGCACTAATACATATAAATCACAATTAAAAAAACATTAAAGATAGTATTACAATTATAAAATTAATTCAGTAATACATATAAATCACATTAAAGAACATTGTTAATATCAAAATATTAATTGAATATGTTATATTATTTAATTAAATATAAAAGTCATGTAATATTCTTCAATGTTGAAATTTTCCACTTTATCACTATATAAATGTAGTTTATTTAATTTTTAACAAAATTTTAATTATTAATTACAAAATTTTGTATATATATAAGTTTAATATCGTGTCTAGTAGGCCCTATTGAATGATGATGAATAGAAGATCCAGCCTAAAAGTTACACAAGATATTAATCTTATCTTCAAATATAAATAACTATAGAAATTTTTATTCTATTATAATCAAATATTTTACAATAAAACTAAATTCACTTTTAATTTATATATTTTAATATTAATATATAGAAATTTTCTTTTACTTTATATATTTTAATATTAATTTATATAATTTTTCTTAAAGAAATATTTATACCAAATGAGTATTTCTTCATTTATTAAAATAATGTAAATCAATATATTTTAATATTTTATAATATTAAAAATTATGAGCAATATTTTCAGTAAAATGATAGTGTTTTTCTAGACAATGTAATGTGTCTTTGTTCCTACTCATCAGTGCTTTGCAGAAAGATTGGACAACATAGAGTCTCAAAGACTGTTCATCAAATTTAGGAGCTATCAATTGACAAATTGCACTGAACATGCTATTGGGACATTTCAACATAGTTGTTTTTGCTTTATGCAATCCATGAATTTGCATTTCATGAGCAATGGATTCAAATGGTTTTCAAGATATTTGCAAAGATGCGACAAGGAATAATTTGGGACAAAGTTGCATTTAGGTAATATTTTGTGTAATAGGGGCTCAAAATGTCCACTAATAGGATCTGTATCATGAAACAAAATGTTCAGTGGAATTGTATCTAGATCATGATTGAAGAACAAATACCTTGTTTTCATTGTTATTGACCAAACTCCAATTGGTATGTTCAACCACTTCAATAGCCATCGTATGCAAAATGTGTCTCCCCATAGGCCTCTTTCAGATTGAAAATCGCTATTAGAAGCAGCAAATCGCATTTTATGAAGGTAGTATCAACATCGTGAATCCCATGAAGCTGATATAACATGGTGGGATCTAGTTCATATTCATATGATTCTTTTGCCTCTGTGTCATTGTGATGTAGACAATTGAGAAAATGGTCTATTATTCCATTTCGCAGTTCAATGGATGAGTAACGAAAGTGCAAAAGTACTTCAAATGCATTGAACAAACGATCTCCAGCAGTATATGCAAATCGTTGTAGTCTGAAGAGACTATAATTAGTTAAGACGACATCAATGTTAGCATCTATGTGATGTTTTTTTGTTGAATGGTACTTTTCAACATCTAAGATTTCAACCATTTTTTGTATGTATTTATCCTTCAGATTCGTATTGTGGTTTGTCTACTAACTGCTATGTATGTTAGATTTGTTTTTCTCAAAGATGAGAGAGTGTTCAACTATTTTTTTTCTTTATCAAAGATATGTCTATGACAATGTTTACTAGCATAGAAGACTAATTGCAGTTTGATATTGTATGTTTCATTTGAAACAGTAAAGCAAGGGACACAAACTTGCAAGTGACTAGCTCCTATTTGCACCTCTTTGTATTTTAAAAGTATCACTGCAAAACAAACAACATGTCACATTGATCATCATCTGTGAAGACATGGATTTCACATAGAAGGTATGTACTTTCTAGAAATGATTGAACTTTGTATACAATAGAAAGCATGAAATAAACATTGTATGTGTTTTGATTAGTAAAATGTACTACGTGTTATTAACTAGCATAAAATAGGGAATTTTATTATATATATATGATTTTACAATATGTCTATGTAAATTGTGCCTTTATAATCTACTATATAATAAAATTAATCTTGTTAGTTCCGAATAACACACTTGTAATTACTTCAGCTTAACTTATTCACAACGCATTTCTAAACACCTTAGAATAGGAGTCCTCAAATATGTACACTCACATATCAACCATGGCATAATAGCGTTTGCAAGGCAACAACATGCTTCACACAAAAAGTTTTGATTTAGGGATAATATCTTTGAAATAAATGTAAAGTAAGAATCTATTGATTTACAATGAAGATGCACTAAAGAAAGACTTGCCGACATGGAAGAATGCATACATGTTACATAAGCACACAATAAAGAGCAATGAAGCTAAGTTCACATACAACGTGAACAAGAAATGGGGTGATTTGGAACAAGCGATTCAAGAAATTGATAACAACACTGCAACTTCTAATGACACATTAAAAAAACTTCGAATATCCAATTATGTTAATGAGAAGTATGACTTGGGTAAAGATTTGCAATTTCTCCAATGCCATGACAAAAAAAGACATCTTAACATTGGTTTTCAATTGACAGAACATCCATTTATGCTTATCAATGAAGAATACTACAAGATTAGGAGAATTCTTAATAGAGAAAAACAAGCAATTCTCAAAGACATTGCAATGAAAAAACGAAAGAAAATAGACAAACCACTCTACTTATTTTTTACTGGAGGAGCCGACACTGGAAAAACATTCACAACAAAAGCAATATTTCAAATTCTCATGCGAATTTACAATGAACATTACCATAAAGACCCTTTGAAACCAAAGGGTTTGATATTAGCATATACAGGTAAAGCTACATATAATGTAGGTGGAGTGACAATTCATTCTGCATTGCTAATGCCTTTCAACAAATCTAGTTTTATTCCACTTAGCAATGATGTCTTAGACAACTTAACAAAACTTTATGAAGAATTAAGAGTAGTTCTCATTGGTGAAGTATCTTTGATTGGAAGTCGTTTTCTATATCATATTGGTGATGGACTAAGAAACATTAAGCATATTCAAACAAAATACTTTGGAAACATTGATATCATATTTTGTGGTGACCTTTACCAAGCACAACCTATATAAGATTCACTAATATTTGAACAACCTACAATAAGAAGGCAACCAATAACATATGAATTTTGGCAAGAACATGTAAAGTACTACGAATTGCACATTGCAATGTGTCAAACAAATGAAAAATTCATTTCCATTTTGAATAGGATGCGTACAACTAATCAAACAGAAGATGATTTGAATTACCTCTATAGAAATTGTATTCGAAATTCTCCTAATGATCGTGACTTTCCCTTATATATTTTTTAGGAATAGGGATGTAACATTACACAACAAGAAAATGTTGTATGTTGTTCCTAGTGATGAAATTGTAATTGATGTAAACATGGAAACATACCATCTCATGCACACATAGCAACATTGCCTTCACAAATTGTCCTAAAATTAAATATGCTAGTTGAAATATATGCAAGAAACTATGACTCACAAGACGGTCTTGTCAATGGTGTAGATGGTATCATTAAAGCATATGTAAAATTAGGCAATTTTCATGTAATGTGGATCAAACCCTATGATGAACATGTTGGGCATTGACAAGCACATAAATTTTATTTTCTATATAGCCAACAAATTTGTAAAGATTAGACTCCCATATTGCGCACAACAAAGCCAGTTTCTGTATTAGCGAAAACAGGGAAATTGAAAATTAGAAAATAATTCCCAGTCCAACTAGCATGTGCACGTACAATACACAGATCACAAGGCTTAACACTAGACAATCTTGCATTTGATCCTTTAGGAGCCATGGATTAGTATATACAGCTCTGTCTCGTGTAAGAAACATAGAATCGTTGTATTTTCTCAGTCCACTTAAGAAAGAAAACTTATGAATTAAACACAAAATTTCTCTTGAAATGGAACGTTTACAAAAAAATACAAAGTGGGAACTAGACTACAATTATTCGTTATTAGAAACAAAAGCATACACTTCAATTCTTTCTCTAAACACCTGCAACTTACAATACATATTGATGATTTGTTAAATGACTATGATCTAATGCAATCTGACATCCTATGTTTATAAGAAACACATTTGAAAGAACCAATGCTACTAAAAAGAGTTGAAGCATTCAATTGCATATCAAATTATAGTAAACATGGTTTGCTGATTTGTATGAAAAAAAGTATAAAGATTTTGAAACATATGCACTTTGAAGAGAAAAATATTGAAGCTACAATAGAAAATATGATTGTTCATGACATGGATATTATAGTTCTCAATGTCTACGTTGCACCATATGCAACATTGAGCGATACATTGTACCTTCTTTCAAAATCATTATGCAGTATACATTCAAATCAAACAATAGCCATTGTCAGGGATCTCAACATCAATATGCTTGAAAGCAACAATAAAAAAAACAAACTAAGATCCTATATGTACAATTACAACCTTCATTTTATTTTAGACACAAATAGCAATAAATAAATATCAATCATTGATCACATATGGTCAAACATAACTTGTAGCTATAAAAATTTCAAGTTAGATACATATTGGACCGACCATGATACTATTTGTCTCATAATCGAATATATAAATGCAACAGAAACATAGTGCAAATGAAACTAGTCTAATGCCTTTTCTAGTCAATATCGTCACACCTGCCTAGTCAAGTCCTTATTATACAAATGAAATCAATAGTGAGTATTATTAACAATGATACTTTTAATTTGTTACTGAATACGTTTTTGAAAGTTGCATTGTAGCTTTTTAACAATGTCACAAATAACACATAGGCTTCAAGAAAGATAAAACATTTACTTCTTCCAACACATGTGAATAAATATTATTAAAAAACATTTACTTCTTTTAACACATGGATTTGCTCCTTTTTACATAACAATTCTATCAATTTGACTTGGAATCGTATTTCTTGCAAAGTTTTGTTGCTTTATACAATGAGTCAAAGTTGTAAAGACATTTCACAAAAATAAACAAACACATCCAATTTTGTTTATTACGCCTGACTCACTTACTCTTCGATGCATATGTATAGACGTATCTCTATGTTTAATTGTTTATTTATTTCTATGAATCTATTGCGAGAGCTATTCTTACATTTGTGGTATTGAATTTTATAGGACTTTTATTCATATAGAGTTATCGCACCCATCCATAATTTAAATCCCAAGCATTAGAGAATTTATTTTAATCCTTGAATTTGTCTTCCAATCCATTTGAATATTCTCATGCACACATAACACATCCTCCATCGCAAATTGCAAACTATGTATAATCATTTTGGAGTTATCGAACAATGGAGGCTACAAAGTCTTACTTGGAAACTCATCATCTGCATCAACTGGAATATGTATTCATATTTCCATCTTTACATTATTTTTGTTTTCAACTGCTTCCCCCTTGGACTAAATAATTTTTTTATTCGTATCTATAAATATGTTACCACTATTAGAAGTGAAGAATTTCAATTCTTTGATGAAAGTATGAAAGATAATTATTTAAAGGATAACCTATAGTTTAATAGTTCCTAAACAAAACTAGACAAATTGATATTTATTAGATCAGAAAGGCTCAAATATGGATTGCACTTGGTGCTATTTTGGTTATATGCACCCTTACTATGTATATGAGAAACTTTGCATATTTGTGTATAATAGTTTGGATTCATATGGAGGCACATGAATATTTACGGTTTTTTTTCCTTCAAAATTTGAATATTTATGTAATTTTTGGTTGATCGATAATTTAGTCCATTTTTTTTTCACTTCCCAGTTTTGAGGGTCAATGGTCCAGTTCTGATAACATAAATTCATTGTCCACAGTTCATTTTTAATTTTAACTTGAGTCTCGACTCTAGATATTGAAGACTTTAAAGTTTAAACCAAGTCTTTGATTTATCACTTTTTACTATTTTTGAGTTTGTGTAATTTTAATTTACTGTTTTGCTTAGTACTAATCAGACTTCAAAATAATGAATTTAAATCAATATATACAATGATTTATTATTTATATTTCATTGAACCATTTATGATGTATGAATCAATGTATTTCATTATTGAATTTGAATTTGAATCATTTTTATACACACACTCACACCAACGTCCCCAGACCCCCTGAATTCCCCTAAAATTTTGGGCTGCTCCCACACATCCCCTGTGTATCTCCATATTCTCGCATTCCCTTGTCCCAGAAACTTGGTGGAACATGGCTACTGATCGAGCAATCTATCTATCTATCTATATTAATCTTTGTTATCTTTTCTTTTCAATAGAAAATGTCCTCTGGAAAATCCTCCAGTCACTTCATCACACATTCTGTGAATGGAGCCCAGGTAAATGTGCCAGAGTACAACATGTATTATTAACCTAAAGGGGATCTACCAGACTCAAATCCATAAACTCTCACAAATATCTTCCTTGAAACTCAACTATTTATCTCTATCTGTCTATATATTAGCCCATTTATCCATCTATGTGGTCGTCTGTCTCTATCTCTCTATACATATGTTTGTTTATCTATATATCTGTATGTCTGTATCTATATCTGTCTATCTATCTATGGCTGTGTGATAACTCTATACTATACTATGGATGGGTGATAAATCTATAATATACTACATAGATGTGCCCTAAATTTCGGTCAACAGATGGGTGTTGTCATAGATGTGCCCTAAATTTCGGTCAACATACTGCTGTTGATAGCAGTAGTGATTGGGGAAACATGTTATCATACACCTTTAGCTTGGTCTGTCCCATGTTATGCTCATTAATAGTCAATTAAGAATTGATTGTTTATTCAGTAGGAACAAAACCTACAATAGCCTACCCATTTATGGGCTTGGATCAATTGTTGAACATCGATGAGATTTCTTTCAGTGATAAATTACTATCAGTATAAAATTTGCAGATAATAGACAAATCTGAAGGAATGTCGACATCGTTTTTGTGATCAATTAGGATATGCATAATTAATGACATAGTGATTTAATTAGAGGCCTATGGCAGGTTTAACAAGTCCTTAAAGTTTTTGAATGCCACTGCCGACTCTGGTGGACTGATGTGCCTGGTTTTATGTTTTAATTACGATGTAGGCCTGATAGCCCAAACATTGTTTATTGATCTTTATGGTTATGTGCCCGAGTGGCCAAGCCTTGGTGCTTCACGATTTCGGTTTAAATCCAGTTGGATTTTGATCTTGCTTCACGTGGCTTGTATTTATTAATACAAAAACATGTACAAGCAACATTTTGGTGAAACATGGCTATTGATCAAGCAAGATATCTATCTATATTTCTCTCTGTTATATTTTCTTTTCCATAGAAAATTTCCTCTGTAAAATCCTCTAGTCACTTCATCACGCATTCTATAAATGGAGCCCAAGTAAATGTCGCCAGAGTACAAGATGTATTTTTAACCTAAAGGGACTCTACTAGACTCAAATCCATAAACTCTCACAAATCTTTGCCTTGAAACTCAACTATTTCTCTCTATATGTCTATATATCAGCCCATTTATCCATCTATGTGTTTGTTTGTCTCTATCCATCTATAAATCTGTCTGTCTGTATCTCTACCTGTCTATCTATTTATGGTTGGGTGATAAATCTATACTATACTACTTTTCTGGAGAAGGCAATGGAAGTTGATTGCATATTATAGGATGAGTGTTTTCATAGATGTGCCCCAAATTTCAGTCAACATACCACTGTTGATAGTAGTAGTGATGGGTGAAACATGTTATCATACACCTTCAGCTTGGTCTATCCCATGTTAGGCTTATTACTTGTCAATTATGAATTGATTGTTTATTCAGTAGGAACAAAACATGCAATATCTTACCCATTTATGGGCTTGGACCAATTTTTGAACAATAGGGAGATTTCTTTTAGCGATAAATTACTATCTGTATAAATTTTTCAGATAACAGACAAATCTCAAGGAATGTCGACATCATTTTCGTGATAAATTAGGATAGGCAGAATTAATAATGGAGTGATTTGATATTGCCCAAGGTAGTAAATAATATTGTTTCTAACACATGATTCATCTCCATAGGTCCAAGGGCCATCAAATATAGATTTCCAAAACTTTGTGTCCTTGCAGACTCTATCTTAGCTCAGATGTTGTCACCAAACCAATCGGGGTCCTCCCTTGTAATAATTGCATGATCGATTAAACTAGGATTTCCCCTTCTCAAATTCCAAATTGGAAACAACGCAGAATGTTGAGACCAAATCCACATGATGTTACAGGTTTGAAAATGACAGTGATACAAAGTTAAAACCAAAATGTGTGCACCTGACTAAAATAAATAAGAGAAATAACAATAAGAGCATGGTCGTCAAGAACATAGAAATTATCATTAGAAATTTTAATCTATTTCACAAATTATCTACACATATATACACATCATCAACTGATATGGACATATGGTACACAATATACATAATACCGCCTCTAGTCATGCTGATATCACGTTTCAAAATGGCAAGGCTCTTTAAAACCCTTCATGCACAAAGGTTGGAGAACACACTAGTTCACCCAACTAACAGAACCTCCTAACAAGAAATTCCTAATAAGACCACCATAATGATGGGAGAACACATTCATTCACCCAACTAATGAGAAATTCCCAGCAAGACTTCCCAGTGAGATCACCATAATGATCACGGTCTGATTTAGTTGACAAACCTCTTTAAGTAACAAAGTATATCATCATATCATAAAAATGATTTCATCAACCACATGTCTAAATCACTAAAAAATAAAGTGCATTATGAGCTCCATTGATAACATGTCAAAATCATTCCATTGACCACATGTCTATCATTAAAATATGAAATGCATGTCAAGGAAAATGCAACATAGTAACTTCTTTAGGGACAAAAAAGGTTCATGAAGTCTAATAGACTCCATATGTAGGGAAGATAATTACACTGGGTGCACACAAACTCGATTTTCAATCATCCTCCAATCTCTGATGCTGCCATCTTGAGTGTCATGTCATCAATATATATGGTAGTTAGTAACTTTCCTGCAAATTTGTGTATTGTTGGAGTGACCATTTCCAACATACACTCATAATTGTGACAATACTTGGTCAGAGAAGTGTCACTTCAATGACGACAAAAAATACCATTACATGGCATATTAATATACTCAACAATGACATATTGATATACACAACAATTTTGTGTAACTTGCAGCATCCAACAAAAGCTTTAAATCAATAGCATAGAAATCAACTATCAAGAAACTGTAAGAGAACACAAAATGGCTAAACGAGCCTCACCATAATTTTTCAACCATGCCCAAATTGATGTTCAATGTTCCAAATAAATTGACATGAAACTCTTCTACTCCATTTTTCTTCCCTAGTGCACCATCTCGTCTCCCGTCGTCTAAACCCTCAACATATGCGAGTCTTCCAGCTGTACAAGGAGACCCATCGATCTATTGGTTCTGTTCTTCTCTCTTCCATATGCTTAGTTAGGAATCATCATGAACAACAAAGGAAATCACCATCATCGCATTTATTCCTGCCTCAGAGGATGAATATGAAAGTTCTCTAGGTACTTCCCCATGTCAGAGGCTGCCCGCTCAACATGTAGGTCTTGAAGGCATAATTCCAATGCAATAACTGCTCTCAATATTTAATAAATTCAACGTAGTTAAAAGTTCCCTTTGCACTGGCTCCATACACAGATCCGCTGCTCCACACTGACAATACACAATTTTCAATCAACCATCCACAAGACTCTTTCACGCAGATTATCCATCGTGGAGATGTATTCACCTTCATACGGTAAAAGTTATGTTTTCTACACACAGGTTACCATGAATCCATGACCACACGAACCCAACAACACTGTTTTGACACTTTTGCGGGCATACTCCTATGGAAAAACTGGTGTGATTTTATGCTTCTCCCAACAGTTTTTAAAAAACACAGCAGATTCATTTCCTACCTGATAACTTCACCATAGAACAAAACAAATACAACCAATATTTCTCTCCTCAAATGATTTGAGAATACCATCAGTTATATCAAGAAAGCACCAGAGATTCGAATCTCCAACATGTATGTGCCACGACTCCACTTGAGTGCCTTCGCTAGGTGGAGGTTGGACGGATTCCATATACCCATCAAAAGCAGTTGGAAATTGAATAATGCCATAGTTTCCTGCGCATTCTAAGCTTCTGATCCACACTGGCCCCAACCAGGCACCACTTCATGGAGAAATGTTGATCCACAAGCTCTCCCTGACTCATGCTGCCTTTGAAATTGGAATTTAAGGACCAACAGGGAAATTCAATCTTGTCTGGCTTGCATGTTTGCATTTTTCATATTCTTGTACTGCTTGCCATTGCGAGGTTGCCAACAAAAATCTTGGCCTCTTTTTCCTTACATATTCATACGCATCAGCAGGTGTCATTTTCTTGTATTCCACCAAATAACAGAAGACAATAGTTGTGCTGTGTCCACGCCCATATTTACAATGAACACAAGTCATCTTCCCACAGGTTGCATTTTTATGAATAAATTCCAGATCTCGATGATAATTACAGATGCTTAATGTCATGTTCCTCAACATATGATGCAAGGTTCCCCATTTCAGCAGCAAGAACATGTACACTATCCTGGCTACAACCAGCAAAATCTAAGGACACCCACAGGAGTCAGAGGATGTCCATGTAGCTCCTTACTAGGCGCTCTGTCTGCTCGAGCCATAACAGGACTTGCAGGGAAACCATGCCCAAACTTATTCCTCTCGTTCTTCTGGATGCAGGACTGATTAGATACACATTATATTAGGTGAATTCTAATAACAATGGCTCAGTCCTGGCCACACGCACAACAATTCCTTCTCATCACTGGGCACTATTGAATCCACCAGTGAAAAACAAATTTGAAACATACTGCCCCTCGACCTCGCCTTCTCCCAACAATCCATTATGCACGGAGGCAATCTATTGCACACCACAACGATGGCATCCACCATGCCTCACGATGGGATCACCATGCTTCAAATATTCACCACGATGCAGGCATCGATGTTATAACATGACATGCAATTGTCCTCTACACACCAGCAGATCCGTGAGTCTTGCCTTCTTCCATCTTCATTCTGATCGAGATC
The DNA here is from genome assembly GCA_034641835.2 of Pinus albicaulis. NCBI lineage: Eukaryota > Viridiplantae > Streptophyta > Pinopsida > Pinales > Pinaceae > Pinus > Pinus albicaulis. The sequence goes on along the minus strand of CM076584.1, from coordinate 820,745,163 downwards.
ATTAGACATCCATAACAACTGCTACCTCTAGATCTATTGGCCTTTGTTAGCATCTAAGTAGCCAAGCAACACATGGAGGCTTAGGACGTTTCCCTTCCAAAAAATTGTGTGGAAGCACTCAGCAGATCCTCGAGTGTATACATCAATGATATTCCGCTTCTTTGACACATCGCTGATATTTCTCTTCTCTGCCTAGTTCTGATTTCACACCACATCAAATGATGGGTGCACCGCTACTCCAATACACCTCCACCCAAACGAATGGAAAACCAAAATCTAAATCACAATATACTTTATCTTCTTTCCCTCAGCCCAAGAGGGGTTGAGGTCCAAGCCCATATGGGTTCTGATACCAAGATGAAATCTCAGTATGCACACTATATTATATTAATAAAAAAGATTACATATATAGACATGAAGTATAGTCTCAAGATAGAGAAACTATCTTGGATGCACAATAAGGTGGTTGAGAGAATATCTCAACCACACACCAAACTAGGAATATATAGATTTAGCTAATTCCTATGATATAGGAACAAACTCCTTACAAGAGAGTCACAACCGCAGACAAGTAGGAATTACATATTCCAACATTGACGTGGAAAATTTTCCACCGACTGTCAAATACGTTCTGGAATACAAAATGTGTTCTATAGGACGTCAAATTCTAAGCTCGTGTCTTAAAAATTTACATATGATTGTACTAGCCATTTGGAGATGAACACACAAGTATTAAATATTAATTACTATTTATTTTCTGCAAGCAAAAGACCACTAGAAAGAGATGTGGATACCCAAGTTGTCTTCTAACAAATTGAATGTTTTGTCCATCCCTTGTTTCGTTGATGTTATATTAACTATATCCTTCATGCCTTCACTATCCCTTCCCTATGTCACATTGTTTTTGTTGAATTAATTTTCAACCCGTGCATCCAAACCAACACTTTTAGTTAGCATATTTGAAAATAATAAATAAGTATTCTTATTGAGTCAAGGGCTTTCCATCCCAATATGGTAGAGATGTTGTAATGTCCTATCATGTCATGTCCTTTCATATCCTATCATGTAAATTTTGTTTTTTTTTAACTGAAACGGGTATTTTTATTGATAGGGGTGGGTTGGCCGAAGCCAAATCAAACATTACAATTCACTGCTTCATACATTACAATTCACTGCTTTTACAATAGCGTCTTGCCCAGTTAGGGAATAGTTGCCATATTCAATGCTCCTGCATTTATGCTGATCGTGCTCTTTTCTAGAGTACATCCTGTATTTGCCAATCTGTCTGCTTCTGTGTTTAATTCTCTGAGGATATGGAAGATTTGAGCTGAGGAGAAGTCCTTCAGAAGTCTGTTCACTCTTGCAAGCTGTTTATTTAGCGCTGGATCCTTGAGTCCTTTCTTGTTTATTAGAGATTTTATCAGCAGCTCTGAATCTCCAAATACTAAAATTTCCCTTGGATTTTCTTTTCTGGCCAGTTGACAAGCTTTTAAAAGACTGAGTACTTCAGCCTGATTGTTGGCTTTTAGCCCAAGTCCCCAACTGAAGTCCTCTTTTTTCCCATTCGGAGAATAAATAACCCCTCCTGCTCCTGACCTGCCTGGATTGCCTTTTGAGGCTCCGTCAAAGAAGATAGTGCATTTTCCTTGTGATTTCCACCACTTTTGAAAGCTGTCCAAAGTGTCTCGAATCTGCCATTTTTCCTTGTGATTTGGACGTATGATTGCTGAAGGTCTAGGCATGGGGGAGAAGCCATCCAGCCATGTCCTTTCTTCAGTTCGGAGGGAACTATCTTCTTTGAATATGGAGTGTCTCAGAGTTTCTAATAGAAGTTTCTTGGCCTGCTCCGCTGCATTATCTGCAGTCATTTCTTTTTGGTTGAAGACAATTTCGTTCCGGGCAAGCCACAACTTCCAGCATACATATTTTGGAGCTGCAATCCACACCTTATGCCAAAGAGATTTGTCAGCGATTTTGAAGGGGTATTGAGCTTTCCAAGACGAGAACATGTCTGTGATCGAACAATGTGCTGGGGGTCTCACATTCAGTCCTGTCAAGAAGTTAGTCCAAGCCTTCTGTGCATACTCACAATCGATGAACATCTGATCTGAGGTTTCCAATACATTTTTGCAAAAGACACATCGATGAGGACCTGCTATGTTTCTTCTGCAAAAATTTTCTCCAGTCAGGATTTTGTTGTGGAACAAAGTCCAAAAGAAGAAATTGATCTTGGGGATGCTAAAGTTTTCCCAGATCTGTTTCCACACTGTTTCCGGATGCGGAGAATCCTTTTTACCTTGCATCTGTAAATATCCTTGTCTGGCTGTGTACACCCCCGTCTTTCCCCATCCCCATGAGTCTTCCTTGTCCTTATGCACTGGGGTAAAGTCTGTAATTGCATCTGTAAGAGCATTTAACTTTTTTTTTAAGTGCACTGGAATGTTAGGCAAAGTCCAGCACTGCCAATTGCCTTTGTTATCCCAATCTGCAATATCCTCGATTTTTCGAATTCCTTTTGAACTTAACCAAGCTCTTAACTCTGCAATTTCATTGATAGCTGAAAGTGGAGGATGACCCATGATTCGATCTCTCCACAGCGATGTATTTTTGCCATTCCCTGGGATTTTATACAGATGAGTTCTAAAAGAATCGATTCCTTTACTGCAGAGCCTCCAAGCCTACGTTCCTCTTGGTAAATGCGCTGGATTGAAGTAGGTGGTCGTCTGATTTTTGAGGTACTTGAGTTTTAAGATCTGGCTGACAGGATGGGAAGGCTCGACTAATAGCTGCCACAGAAGTTTACAGCCCAAGGCTAAATTAGCTTGTTGGGGGTCACGGATTTGGAGTCCGCCTTCAACTAAAGGTCGCTTCACTGTATCCCAATTAATTAAATGGAATCGATTGTTGTTACCCCGCCCACCGTTCCACAGAAAATTCCGCATAAGACAGAAGATTTGGTCTGCGATTTGTCTTGGAGCCATCAGCAGAGAGGCTTGAAATGTTGGCAGAGCTGAAAGCACAGATTGAATAAGAGTGAGTTTTCCGCCTGTGGTGAGCCAAATGCCACCCCACGCTGCAATCTTTTTTTTGAACTTTGAAATCACCTCCTCCCACAGGTGATTTCTGTTGGATCTCGTCGTTAAAGGAAGTCCGAGATACTTTATTTTGTCCCACACTGCATAGCCTTTGAACCCCAATTCGCTGGCAATCCTTTCAATTGTTTGTTGATCTGTATTTCATCCATAAACAGCGCTTTTGCTCTCACTGATTAACGCTCCGGAGATGCTGCAGAACTTTTGGAGAATGGTCTTGAAGGAGTTAGTAATTCTCATGGAAGCACCCCCGAGCAGGAGTGAATCATCAGCAAAGAGCGCGTGATTCACTGGGGCGATGCCTTGCACAATTCTTATCCCAGGTATGGTGCCTATTTGTTTCTCCTGTGTCAGCTTTCTGCTTAGTGCATCAGCCATTAGAATGTAAAGAAAGGGAGAAAGAGGGCAACCCTGCCTTAATCCCCTGGTGGCTAAAAAGAAATCTGTTGGTCTTCCATTCACCATTGGGGCGATCCAGATGTTTTCAATGCAAGCTTTGATGAGGTTTATGAATTCCTGATTGAATCCAAAGGATGTAAGAACCCTGAACAGGAAAGAACGATTAACTATGTCAAAGGCATTACACATATCCAATTTTATGATCATACCTTGTTCTTTCCGAGTTTGACTGGAGTGCAAGGCTTCTTGGACTTGAATGACGTTGTCCAGGATTTGTCTGCCTTTCACAAATCCTCTTTGGGCCGGAGAGATGAGCTTTTGGAGGAGGGGCTTAATTCTGTTAGCCAGTAGTTTGGCCACTATCTTGTAGGATGAATTGCAGAGTGAGATCAGCCTGTATCTATCAAAGGAGCCTGGGTTTGTTTCCTTGGGGATTAAAGCGAGGAAGGTGGAGTTTATTCCGCCTCCCACTTTTGCCTTCCTCAAGATTCCCCTTATCATTCTAAAGAGATCAAATTTGATTATCTCCCAACAGATTCTATAAAAATGAACTGAGAATCCGTCAGGACCTGGAGCTTTGTCTGGTTCCATGGACCAGACTATATTAGTTATCTCTTAATCCGTGACTGGGCTCATCAGAGAATCATTATCTTCCACGCTGACTAGTTTTGGAATGTTTGTGAGAAACTCTAATGCATCCTCCTCGCTCCCATTTCTTTCTACACTAAGTAGGTTCTGAAAATGATTTACTGCTGCTTCTTTGATTTGTGCAAATCCTTTATACACCTGTCCGTTAGAGGTGGTAAATTCTGCAATATGGTTACGAGAGAGGCGTGCCCTACACTATCTATGGAAGTATGTGGTATTTCTGTCCCCAGATTTAAGCCACAGACTTCGATACTTTAAACGCAAATGTTCTTCTTCATTTCTAAAATAACAGTATGTATTCCTTTGGGCAAAATTTTCGTTGACTAAGTCTATGGAAGAGAGATCTTTCTCCTCCATTTCGAATTGTATTCCCTCCAACAGAAGAACTGCCTCCTTCCTCTGCCTAGTGGGGGTTTTCATGGATTTCTTTATCCAATCTTTAAGAGCTTTTTTTGTGTTTTTCATTTTTTGTTCCCACAAAAAGCTTGGGGATCCGGAGACTTCAATCCTCCATGCTGTTTGGACTGTTTCAAAGAACCCTTCTTTTCCAGCCCAGAGAGGACTGAAACGAAATGGGAGGGGGCCTAGATCTTCTTCTTCTTTCAGACATAAAAGGATTGGCTTATGGTCCGATGTGAGCTTTGGGAGAATCTTGGTAAAAACTATTCTGTTGTCCATCATTAACGAGCTGCTGATGAGGAATCTATCCAGCCTAGCTGAGATATGATTTTCTCCTGTTCTGTTGTTAGTCCAGGTATATTTTCCTTTCACGGGTTTGAAGTCAACTAAGTCCCACTGCAGTATCAGATTTTCCACTGTGTTGATGAAAGGATCCCTAGAGTAAATCCCTCCTCTTTTTTCTTTGGGATCTAGTATTATATTCAGATCACCGCCTATGACTATATTTGTAAGATTGATATGCTCTATATAGTCCGAGAGTGACCTCCAGCACTCTCTCTTTTCTTCATAATAAACGGGGACATACATGTTAAAAAAAGCAAGGGTGAGGTTGCTTGCAGTGTGGCGCAGTTCTGTGAAGATCCAATGTTGGGTCTCAGAGAATCGTTCTAAAGAGGAGTTTTTTGACCAGAATGTGCCTATACCTCTGTCCGAGCCCCTTGCACTGACAGCCTTTCCAATATCATATTTCCATTTCATAATGCTAGTGTTTAGAAGGGTTTCCCCTTCTATTTTGGTCTCTTGGAGCATAAGAATGTCCGCGGTTTCCATCTTCAATAAGTCTTTGATAGCCTCTACCTTATTGGGATTGCCCAGTCCCCTACAATTCCAAGAGACCAACTGCATCATTTACCACTTGATGGGGTGGGGCCTCCTCCCTTGGGCGCCCTTGGTCTTGTATTTCTCCCGAGGGTCATTTCAATGGTAGTTTGACTGCCTAGGGTTTTCTGCCGTTCTGATTCTTCTTCCCTAGTTTCCTTGTTTGTTCTTCTTCCCACTTTTTTTGATGGCCTTTCAAAGGTTTCTTCATCAGATGATCCCGTGTTTTCTAGGTTCTTCTTCTTTCGTTTTATAATGTCAGCATATGAAGGAGAAGAAGTGTTGCTAGAGGTCGGGTTTGGGATGTTACCTGGCTCTTGATTGTCTGCATTATTCAGCTGTGGTAGATCTTCCTGCTCGGCCTCTGGAGGATCTGACGGTGGTGTAAGAGTTTCGAATGGGTTTTTGTCTCCTGCAATGCTGTTAGCTTCCCTACTTCCACTGTTTTGATTACTTACGTCTTCTTGCCCTGTTTTGTTCCCTGTCTCTTTTGCTTTGTTTTTATTGTTCTGTCTGCCGCTTGCTGTTCTCTTTGCTTGCTTCCACTGTTCGCCTTTTTCTTTCTCTGCTATTTCCTCGTTTTTTTTTTACAATATCTTGCAAAATGCCCATATTCATGGCAATGTCGACATTTAAAGGGCAGTTGTTCGTAATCTAGCTCTTGAATGTGCGACCAGTCTGCCACCGAGAGTTTGATGGCTTTAGGGAGCCCGACCTCCAGATCGACTTCCACACAGATGCGAGCGCAGGAGAACTGATCCTTCCTCGGGGCCTGATCAATATACCTACCAAGGGCATTACCAATGGATTGTAGCGAGCTCTGACTCCAGCAGTGGAGTGGGAGATGCGGGAGACGCACCCATACAGGTACGGCTGTGGGCACATCTTGAGCAGGGTCAAAATCTGGAGACCATTTGTTCAAATATAACCCTTGGGGGCCCATGAAATATGGCCCGTTTCTGAAGATCAAGCTTCGGTCTTCCGCACTGTCAAACACGAAGACGAAGAACCCTTTGCCTACAAAATGACTTTTTATTCCTTCCATAACCAGTGGAATCCAGTTTCGTTTGACCCAATCATCTACTGCTTTTGGGGATGGCCATAGCCCTGTGAACTGGCCGATTAGGCCCCCTTTGGCTAGGTTTAGCGCTGATCTACAAGCATCATCCACCGGTAGAGACACCGTAGGAATGTTGTCCAACTTTTTAACGAACTTTTGCTGCGAGACCGAGGGCGGCCGCTTATCTGCTGCAGCAATAAGAGATCGGAATGCATCTAGATCAGAAGGCGGGAGGGAGTCGCCTCCTTTCGTGGGTTTGAGGGACGGGGATCAAAGCAGGGACCCCATACACAAACTCAGACCGACCTCCAGAGTTAACGATACACAGGAGAATCTCACTCGTGGGCCAAAACCACACAAGTCCAGAGCGCCACGCACACCAGAGGGGCCTCTCCAGTGACACAGAGCTTCGCGCCCAGATCGGCAGCAGGGCAGAGCCGAGCCCAAGAGTTGCAGAGTGAGCGCGAAAAAAGAGGACGCGAGGAACACACAAGTTTATTTAGCTTGAAAGAGATTTTGTTTCCTATCATGTAAAATTTTTGACTTGGTCAAATTACATAAAAAAAGAAAAATAAAACAAAATTAAAAATAGAGTTAATAATTAAAATAAAATAGAGATAAAATATTCAATTTATCATTCCTGATTTCTTGGTTGTAGTTTTTTACAACCCATAGTTTTTCCCATGAAATAATAAAACATAACATTAAAATAAAAGTAACTTCAGGGTATTGACCCATGGACCCATAGTATTTATGTGGAATATAGTCTAATTAAAGGGGGAATTAAACCAATACAGATCCATCTTAATTCTGGATCTACCAAATGTGGAATCAAATCTCTTGAAGTAAAAAGATATTTGATCCCTTAAATCCAAAATTAAAATAAAAATAAAAATATAAATTCAAACCCATCCTATGCAAATACATCTCCTAATTCAAAAACTATAAAAGTGATGCGTTGAGACATAAGGTAACCTATACACCCAATTGGGCTACAAAGTAGCTACTACCTGCTGCTTAACGTAAATATAGAAATGTTGCAATTTGAGTTTGAGTGTTTATGAGTATTTGCTTTGAGTGCCTTGTTAATTCAATTGGTAAGAACATATCTATAACCATTTAGGATTGGAATCCATCACTTTAAAATTGAGCAATCATAAATTAAATAATTATAAATATATTATAGTTAAAAAAAATAATTTTTTATTTAAAAAATAAAATTAGTGAAAGCGTACAATTAATTATAATTTAATATTTAATAATTATAATTTAATATTTAATAAATATATGTAGAGTAGATATTTATTTTATTAGATCTGCCATTTCTATTTAAATCATTTGTGCTAATAGTTTGTTTAATAATGCCTACTATTAGGCTTTGCAATGATTTGTTCCAACATGGATATAAAAATAAAATAAAATTATTGGAAAATTTTAATATTTAATAAATAAACCAAATTATCTATTCGACTATTTTTCTATGGTAAAGATAAATAACCAAAAATATGAAGTGAGCATTGCATAGAAGCTACCTTGCTCATCCTCCAATCCATTTCTTCTATAAACTTCTACGCTCAATATTCTTTTGTTGATATACGCACCAAAAATTAATTAGATAATATTATATAATAAATTAATAAACTGGTCTGCCATCCTACAATGAATTCTTTGTATATATAAATACAAAATAAATGACTGACTTGTAGTAGAAAATTTATTACAAAATGGTCGCTTCAACCAGCTCCGGACCTCTTGCCAAATGAATGCATTACGGAAAATCGGCCTAGGGATCCACTCCGGTGTAGACTCTTTTGACTATTTATCCACGTGGTCAATGTTATTAAAGCGATTACAATGTTAAACAGGTGATTGGAATGTTATTAAAGCGATTACAATGTTCTCTATAGCTTATGCACGGATCTGGATGATTAATTGTACATATCATCATTGCAGAAATAACATGAAACCTACAACAACTAATTAGAATTCAAATAAATTAAATTAAATTTTTGATTTCCTGTAGCAAATTGTTTACTTGACAAGAATAACGATACGTTGAGCAATAAGAAGTGAATTGTATCAATCAATTAGAAAATATAAAAATAAATTTAAATAATATAAGTAAATAAATAATAAAATATTCATGTAAAAGTATAAAATTTTTTAAATCAAAATTAAATTAATGTTAATTGTTTCTTAAAATTTTGTTATTTATAGTTTTTTTCTTTGCAACACCTCCTTTTAATTAAATTATTTCTTAGAATTATGTTATTTATTGTTTTAAATTGTTTCTTAAAATTATGTTATTTATCGTTTTTTTTTTCTCTTTCTCTAGTTGTTATACTGTTGTATTTCTTAGTTGCAATTTGTTGCCGTGTTTTTCACCATATTTGATATTCACTATTTGCTTACTTTTGAGCTCTTTGTTAGCAACATATTGTGCAGCGAGTGTTTAGTTTTGGCACCAAGTTCGGTGCAACCTTTAGTTTATGAAGGCGTTGTGCAGCAGTACGTAGGGAGAAGACAACCCATTGTGATAAGTGAACTATCCCACACTATGCAAGGAGTATTATGTCTGCCATTGTTTAGGACAAACTTTACTTCTTCCTTGCCGATGGTTATCTCTATAGTCTATGTGTTGTTGGAATGTTTTCATGAAAAATTAACCTTTCCTACAAGTAGGACATGGGTCTATCATTTATTTGGATGCATTTCAATATTCTATTGTTCACTTATTTTGTAGGTAGTTTTCATTTTGTTATCACTTTTGTTGAGAGAAGATTTCCTAGTCACATTCTGGCCCTTAGCTTGGGCTTGGAATCTCTTTTGGATTGATATGGCTAAGAGATAAATCATCATCTCTCTTATTAAAGTTAGTATCTCTTTCTCTGTTGAAAGCTTCGTGTGTCTGTAATTTACAGGAAGTCATGATAGTAACAGTTGTGGTTTCTTCCATTTTCAGATAAGGAGAATATGCAAATATTCCCTGACGATTTCTGACAGTGTATTTTTGTCCCTCTTATTGCATTTGAAGGTTTCATCCATCTTGTGAGGGAACCTCTCACCTCATGCATTCTCAATAGACGGAGGGCAGTTGTCTTTCCGGTCCTCTACCATTCTCCTTCCTATTCCTAACTGATATTCAAACCAAAATCCCGAGAGTTTGTTGTTTAAAAATGGTTGCTTTGAGAATTACTTTTCCTCTGCATAAAAATGTATAAAAAGTTAAAATAAAAATTTGTTAACAGGTGATGTTGGTGCCCCATACCCGGGGATAGAGTGATATATGGAGTTACAAAAATGTGTTTATGAGGAGTTTGAATCTTGGAGGGTATGAAACACCCTATCTTTACCAACTAACTAAATGTAGCAAATAATGAATATTTAAGTATTTGAAAATTGAAATTATAGGACCAACATTTGGTAAGGTAAATAGATAAGCAAGAGCATCTTGAAGAGGCAAAGAAAATAATGAATTATATACCTTTGAATCCATCACATGGCCCATTCATCTTTTCTTGCAATGCAGGGAATAGTTTTGATGGCATTGAACAATCCCGCTTTCTCCTTGGAGTCTCTGATGTAAGTTTCTAGAAGTAAGTTGTACATCTCTGATCAAAGGAGAGACAAAAATAATTATTCATTCTATTTTATATCATGTAACATATTAATCTAGTTTGTCATTCTATTTTATATCATGTAACATATTCCACAAGATGAAGATCACGTGGTTGTACTTAGAATATCTTAGTAAATTTAAAAATTTATTTGAAAAAAATAAAATATAACTTTCATGAATTGTAAATTGTTCCTTTCAATAAAGAAAGGTACATATAAAAGTCAAAAGATTAAGATCACGTTATTTGTACGAGAAGTATCTTTCTTCTCCAATAATATAACGAATGTGATACACCACTTTGTCTTTCTATGTCATACCTTACATTCATTAATCTTTCTTTTTAATTTATTTGTAAGCCCAAAGGATGTACACAAACTCATGCAAGATTCTCCTAGCTTCACTTAGTATTTTTTAGTGCTAGCTTAGTAGATTCTTTTAGTTGAATCCAATGTTTAATTACATCCTTCTCATATTCCTTAAGTCTTGATATGTCTATACAAAAAATCCTGATTTTTTAAATAAGATTGAATATTGATCCATTTCACCTTGAGAGAAATCAACTCCAAGATTTAACCATCTCAGATTTTCTAAGTTCTATTATTAATCCTTTTGGTCTCATAATCCCATTTAACATATAATTTTTTGATGACATGAAACATTTGTTTTTATCATTTCAATTGAAGAATGATTCAAGTGATATCGAGATTTTTTTGTCGATGGGATTGTCCTTAATCTCTTAATCACGATCATTAGAAATTAATTGAAGGATGTGTTCTTCATTTTCAAAAACTTACTAAAGATATTTATTATTAGGAAAGGATGACCGAAACAACATCTAAACTTATAAGGAATCAATCAGTGTGTTAGGGTCAAAAAGTGAGACAACAACACGGAAAGAATTAGATTTATGATTTAAATCCTTTGGAATAAATGATATTTCAAATGACTCAAATTTTTCAATCAAATCCAAACTATTTTCACATAATCTTTCAACCTATCAGTTTTATAATTATAATTCATACTACCATAACGGATACTTAATTCATAGTCTTATGACAAAAATATTTATAATTCCCTTTTGTTGGGCTAATTGTAGACCTCGAATAAATGCTTTGTATTTTTCTTCATTATTTTTACAAATATATTGTGAAGAAAAGGCAATGTAAAAATTTCACCTTGTGGAATGTTATGTACAATATTTTCATTATTGGGGATGACATAATTTCCAAAAGAACCATGTCAATATATCAACCGAAATGCTAATTTTCTTCTTTTCGAAGAAAGGATTCTTGGGTTCTCATGGTATTCTTGTTAATTGACCATATTTGTGTGGAAGCACCATGCAAATTCCATCTTTCATCAAATATCCCCCAAGAGTGAAGCTCCATTCCTCCCTAAAACCAATCCATATGTGATAGGTAAACCAACCACACTATTGTGAATATTGTTGTAATATGATGGGTTTATTGTATCGTCGCTGAAAAAAATCCTTAATCTCTACATAAGTAGGTACCTTCTTCAATCTATTGCACATATGATTTCACTTGTTTCATAGTGTTTGGTGCAATTGAAACCTATTTATTTCATGATATGAAGTGGAATAATGTTATTGGTAGCACCACTATCAATTGAGCAATTATGCAGCACAAATTCTAGAGTCTCAAGTGATATATAGAAAGTAGGGACCTTGCTACATGGCTTGGTTTGGACTAGAGTACTTTCTTGCAAATGATTAATAACAACAAATTATATTTTTGTATTAGAAGATTCTTCAATTTTGAGAGATTTGATAATAATATCCCTTTGTTGAGGACTCTTGACAAGTTCTGAAAAGGGAAAGGTAATCCAAAGTTTATGCAAGCATCCATTATATTGTAAGTCATTATAATGGCATTAAGAGCTTTGTCTTGAGATGGCAATGTATTATCTTGAGGCATGTTCCTTTGGACTGTTATTTTCCCCTTATCTTTAATGGGATGACCCATTGGAGCTTTCCATGCAATTGTGCTTTAGTCTTAACTATGTTCTCTTGTTGTACAAATTATTCATCTTCTTGTGGTGATTCCTCTTCTTGAAAAGAGAACATTAAGGTATCTCCCATTTTCATTAGTTCAAGAATAGAGGTACTCTCTTGAGTAATATCTTATAGTGCCTAAGTGTTAGGTCCATATAATACTAGTGTATCCCATTATTGTTATTGTTGTACCCCTGTAACCCTCATATTGTTATTATTATGCCCTTACATTATTATTGTTAGGTCGGCTAGGATTATATTGTGGCCCTATGGACTCCTATATATTTAAAATAGGTTTTGTCAATTGTATCATCCAAGAATTGTTCATTTATGTAATGTATTGGAGGTTTCCCCTTCGAAGTGGTTCATTTCTAAGGTGTTGATCTCTCTTTTCTTCTATTTTTGGAGCTGGTTCAATAACATTTGGTATCAAAGCTTTGGATTCTAGGGTTTCGCTGCTCCAAACAATTCATCATGGAATTTTCGCTATAAATTTGTTTCTACAAAGGTTAAAAAGCTGAATTTTTTACATAGCGAAGCGAAATCCTGAGGAGCGTCGTGTAAAACTTTCAGATCTTGGTTCGCAATATTTTCGGAGATATGACGTGTTAGGTCGGCTAGGATTATATTATGACCCCATGGACTCCTATATATAGAAGGAGGTTTTGGTCATTTGTATCATCCAATAATTATTCATTTATGTAATGTTTTGGAGGTTTCCCCCACAAAGTGGCTGAATTCTAAGGCATTGATCTCTCTTTTCTTCTATTTTTGGAGCTGGTTTCATAACATTTGGTATCAGAGGTTTGGATTATGGGGTTTCGCTGCTCCAAATAGGTCACCATGGAATTTGCACTATAAATTTGTTTATACAAAGGTTCAGAAGCTGAAATGTTTACAGAGTGATGCCGCAATCCTAAGGAACGTCGCGTAAAAATTTCAGATCTTGGTTCGCAATATTTTCGGAGATATGATATGTGGAAGTTATGATTTTTTTCAGGCTTTCGAATTTCATCTAAACAGGTCATCGTGGAATTTTTGCTATAATTTTTTTTATGCAAAGATTCAGAAGCTGAAATTTTTAAAACATAAATCCAAAATCTTGAAGCAATTCCTATAAAAATTTCACATCTTGGTTCGCAATATTTTTGGAGATATGATCTGTGGAAGTTAGGTTTTTTTCAGGCTCCTGAATTTCATCTCAAAGAGGTGACAGTGGAAAAATTGTCATAACTCTTTCTCTAAGCATCGAATTGGAATTCCATAAAAAGTGGTCGCAATTACACTGAATTTAGTTTCATGTGTATCAATTGAACAGCTAAAGGAGGAAACAATGACACGTGGCATGTCGTACAAGTTCGCTCTACTGAACTAATCCATAATTAGGTCATTGTGGGAGATTGGGAATAACTTTGACTTGAAGAATCCAAATTAGGTCAGACCTATGGCATTCAAAAGACGATCCAAAGGGCTACTGCAAGGCTGAATTTCAGATATTGAAGATTCTAAATCACAGAGATAATTCAGTTTCAATATCGAGCTCCTCAAAAGCAAGAAAAAGGTGTGTATTATTTTTTCGAATTGCATAAGTCTTGTGTCAAAAATCAGTTTGAATTGATTCCAAGGGCATATTGTAGAATAGATATCAATATTGGGTTATAAATACCTCCTAAAAAGAATTAAACACCCATTAAGCCTTCAGAAGGCTCTACTATGACTCATGAAGACGAAGAATGGCAACATGATAGGTCAAAATTACAAGAGCAAGTGCACCAAATTTCGCTCTCACAAAGAGCAACAAAAAATGAAATGGAAGTTTTGAAGAAAGGCGTGGAAGCTAAGATGGATGGTGTCAAGAAAGGCATAGAAGCTAAGATGGATGGCATGGAAGCTGGCATGGAAGCTAAGATGGATGACATGGAAGCTAAGATTGATGAAAAAATGAAAGACAACATGGAAAACATGAAGAATGACCTAAAATCATACATGGAAGGTTTGACAAAGTTGATACAAGAAATGTTTCCTAATGGAGAAAACATAGTAGAGGAAACTCATGATGAGACCAAATTAAATGTTAATCGTGATTTCATAAACTATAATATTGGATGGAAGAACCACCATATTCCAAATATGGATATAAAAAAGTTTGATGGCAAGGATCCTGTAACATGGATACTACATATGGAGCAATATTTTGATCTCAATAATGTGAAAAACACACAAAAGGTACGCATTGCAACTTTACATTTAGAAAAAAATACATTTATATGGTATTGATGGCTTTGCTCACGTAAAAAAATTGTCACTTGATCAATTTTTACGGAGGAAATGATATCACATTATGAGGATACCAAAAGCAACACCTTCTTTAGCCAATTGATAAATCTCAAACAAAAGGGTTCAGTGGTGGAGCACATTGAGGACTTCCAAAATTTGAATATAAGGGTAACTGATATTCTAGAGGAACACAGGATTGAGGTCTTCATGGGGACTTTAAAGGATAACATCCAACACAAAGTTCGCATTTGTGTTGGTGAGGTAAATCCCCTTTACGGACAGAGGCGATCCCACTAGCTCTAGAGTGGGTCTAGCCACAAATGAGACACACTATGACATCAATTCCTAGTTAAGAATGGACAAAGACTTGGTAGATCACTTACCGTAGGTCCTGCGCTATTGTGTCGTCTGATAGAATGGCTGCCCCTCGCTCCTGATTCAACAAATCACGATCCGCTTGTTGTCACGTTCGGATACTTGCACATACACAAGAAACAAAGACGATACACAACATAATATTTCGCATTCCTAACCACCAATCAGTCAAAGAAGACTAAATCAAACACGTCAAATAAACATAACACAGAGATGGAATCAATACCATAGTCGAGTATATTAATTTAAAGAAGGAAGACTACAACCAGGCTTCGACGTTGCGATCTCCTCCATCAGGGTTCCAGCGGAGCACGTCTCACAAAGCTCGTCACGAATTCAGACGGGGCTCTCTCTACGGGATCCTCCTTGGTTCAAACTTCTCTATAGAGATTACTCAGCTATAGTATCTCTTCTCCAAATTCAGCTTCTTGGCTATATGTTCAGCTAGCTTTTGTAAAGGGCGAAGACTTTTTTATATAGAGGGAGAAGGAGAGGTTAGGATCCTTATAATCATGGAGGGGAGTCCTATCTTCAAAGAATGTTCCATCAACCGTTTCCTAAAGGAAAAGATCTGTGGCTTATCGAGTTTAACCACTTGCAATGAGTCATTCCTGAGGTGGTTAAAGGAAACTTCTGTCTCTAATTTGTTAAAAAAACATTCCCAAAAAGGCTAGCGCAAGCACAACAAAGAGACAGAGCACCGACAGGCGAGGGATCTAGTGAAAATATTCCCCATTGGTGCGAGGGGTGAACTGGCTACCCGCGCCAATGCCAAAACATAGGATTTTATGGGATTTTTGAGGAAATGTTCAACAGGAGAAACAATGTCCCGATGCAGAAGGGTGCAAAGAAGGTGTTTGAAGAGTATGACACTGCTCACAGGTCATGGGAAAGACCCTCCAATATGGGGGGCAAGGGATTGCAGGGACGGTGAAAAAATGTTGTGTAATAGATGCCCCCTAAAGCATGAGGTCTGAGAGAGAGGGAGGGGTGAAATGCTTTATGAGAATGCGTTTGACCCAAACACTGCTGACGAAAGACCTGCAAGTACAAGTACAACTGATACATCTGAGATATGACAGGTGGCATGGGCACAACCATCCATAATAAATTTCATAAACAATGAGATCCGAGGTATGAACACAGCCATCCAGCAGTAGGGATCAACAAAAGAGACTCAGGTATGGTCACAACCATCCAATCAGAAGAGTCAAATAAGTCATAGTAATCCACAAAGAACCTGCAGCCTGGATTTTATCAGACAAAACCCAGGGTCTTGCGCTCTATCTCGACCTGAACAAAGTACAAATTTGAGCATGTGAATATGTGAGCTGATGTCAAACATGCAAGAAAATCGTCTGATTACCAGCCAATGATGAAAGCCGTTAACAAACGTGAGAGAAACCACCAATAATGAAAATGGCTCTCAAGGTACAAAAGGTACAATCCACAGAGTGTGAACAATGATCTGATGTCGAACACTCGCAGAATTAGTCAATCGAAGGCTAATGATGTAAACCTTGCGTCGAATGCGAAGAACCTGCCCTTGAGGCATGCAGGCTCCAAGGTACCTGAAGGGAGTCTCTAGATCAGCTTCCTGGATAATGAGCTGGAGTCGACATGAAGTGAAATTGATCGAAGGTGGGCCATAATGTTTCCCACATCATCGACACGAGACAAAGGAACATGATGTTTGTGAATAAAGACCAACAGAGAATCAGAGGGAGGCTGAAAACTTCAGAGGAAAACTTCTCTTGAACATATCGGCGACACGACATTGGATTTGGTAGTATTTGACATCTAGGGATCTGAGGTCATGGTGATGTGGCTATTGGAGAGGTAAATCCCCTCTGTGGACAGAGGCGATCCCTACTAGCCCAGATCGGGTCTAGCAACAACCTAATCACGCTAAGACACAGGTTCCTAGTTACAAAAGACCAAGATGTGACAAGAGACCTACCTTAAGTCCCACGCTGCTGTTTTTTGCAGAAAAGATGGCATTTCCATCGTTTGCTTTGGCAGATCATAATCCTCCCGCCTAACACGTTCGAATACCTGCACGCACGTGAAGAAATAACAACACACAATGTAATATTCAAAGTATGTAACCATATACCAGTCAGAGAAGATATAATTCATAGCATAAGAAATAAACATGTGAATGGAACCATAATCAGAGTCATTTATTATTAATAACAACGAAAGAAAGATAAAACCTGAGCTTTGACGCTGGATCTTCCTTCGGCGGGTCGACAACGGAGCACGTCTCGGTGAAGCTTGTCGGGAATGGGACAAAGCTCTCTCTCTTTTCAGCTGGGCTCTCAGAGGCTATTTGGCAATAGTCTCCTTACTACTGATTCAAATCTTAGTTCTATGACCATTAAGGCTGCTAGCTTGCTAAGGGGAATATGGCAAGCTTATATAGATGGTGGAAGGGGAGTTGGGATCCCTACAATGGTGGGATTTTCCCTATCCTCAAGGAAGCTTCCATGATAGGTGGAAAACCACTTCCCCTACATGGAGATCCGGAGCCAAACCTCCCAACTCATTTTAGAGACTCGTTCAGGAGTTTGTTGGAATCAAAATTCCGCTATTTATTTTTAAAAAAAAATCCTTATGAAGCTTGGCGCAAGTAATACATTGGGACAGAGCACTAGTTGGCGCGCCCTCTTTGGTGGATTTCCCCATTGGCGCGAGGGTTGAACTGGCTAGTTGCGCCAAGGCCAAAAGTTCTATTTTTAGGGTTTTTCACAGGAAACTGTCTTCAGAGGAATGATTGTTCTTATCAAGGGGGATTGCATGAAAGTGGTTTCAGGTCATGTCACTGCTCACAGGTCATGGAAAATGCCCTCCAATGTGTGGGACGGGTGATTACAGGGATGGTGACAAATTACTGTGTAACAGATGCCCCCTAAATCATGAGGCTCGAGAGAGAGACAGAGGGGTGAAATGCTTTACGAGAACATGTCCAAATGAAAACATTGCCGTCGAAAAACCTGAGTAGACAAGTACAACTGATATCTCAAATACATGATGTGTGGTATGGGCACAATCATCCATAATAGAGTATACAATAATCAAGATCCAAGGTATGGACGTAGCCATCCAGAAAGGATCAATAAGTAGACTCAAGTATGGTCGCAGCCATCTAATCAGTGAGTCATGTAACCAATGATGATAATCCACAAGAATCCACAGCCTGGATTCCAACAGACAAAATCCAGGGTCTTGCGCTCTATCTCGACCCGAAAAGAGTATAAGTTCTAGCATGTGAATGAGTGAGTTGAAGTCGAACATGCAAGAACATCGTCTGATTACTAGCCAATGATGAAATCCGTTAACAGACGTGATAGGAACCACCAATAATGACAATGGCCCTCAAGGTACTATAGGTACAATCCACGGAATGTGAACTGAGCTGGCGTCGAACACCCGTAGAATCATCCGATCGAAGGCCAATGATGAAAACCTTACATCGAATGCGAAGAACCTACCATTGAGGCATGTAGGCTCCAAGGTATTGGAAGGGAGTCTCTAGATCAGCTTCCTAGATAATGAGTTGAAGTCGATAGGAAGTGGCCTTGATCAAAGGTGGGCCATAGTGTTTCCCACATCATCAACGCGAGACAGAGGAACATAATGTTTGTGAATTAGGATCAGATGAGAATTAGAGGAAGGATTAAAAATGCAGAGGTCAACTTCTCTTGAACATATCTGCGGCACGACACTGGATTTGGTAGTATTTGACATCAAAATATCTGAGGTCATGAAGACGAGGCAAAGAGCAGATGAGAGGTCAAAAAGCATAACCCAAACCCATGGAGGCAAGCAGAAAATGAGATGAGATGTCCCCAACCCGACACGAATGCAGACAAGTGCCATGTTCAAGAGCGACATACTGCCGACACGACGATGATACTGGTTCCATTTTTTCCCCACCATTTCTGGCGAGTACCCCAATTATTTTTGAAAACAAGCTTGAAGGGGATAGCATATACTTGTGATATAAGTTCGTCCTTCGGACAAATCCAACTTAGTACATTTAACGAGCCCTAGGAAGGATAAAATTGAATATCGTCATTATGATAGAATCCGATGTCATCAGGGTTTAACAAGTCTGACAAAGGAAGAACTCAGCATCTTTTCATGTTTAGAGAGTTTGAAAAGACAGCGGAAAAGTAAACTCCAACAGTCCCTTTTCGTAGATAGTTCCTCAGATCTGAAAAGGTAGAAAACTATGTCTAAGAAAGCCTCCTAGTCGCGATAGGCTAGGGTATTCCTTTTTTGTAAATAATCTATCCTAGCCCGAAAAAGGGGTAAACGCATACTGGGTAGATGTCGTTTCGCAGCCAATTTAACGAGATCAAAATGACAAGAAACTCGACAATCTTTTCATGTTTAGAGAGTCAGAAAAGAGCTGAAAGATGACTCCAGTAATGACTTTTTCGTGTTTTTACCGAGTCCGAAAAAGTATAAAATACAACTCGCATCGTCATCCAAGCTGCTTGAAAACCTGTTGCTGCACATGAAGACAAGCGTAAAACCCATTTTTCGACAAAATATAATGAAATATTGGAAAAATGACTTTCAAAACCTAATTTTGACTTTGAAAAGTTATAAATATGCCAAAAATAGTAAAAACACATTCACTTTTACTTTTTACCTCTTGTGAGAGCAACAGTGAGCTTTTGCTGTGCAAACTTATGGTGATGATTGTGGTCAATCCAGTAAGTCATTCTGGTTCTCGTTTGTTCCAGGTAAGAGGCGCTCTTCATAGCTTTGTTTTAATTCATTTTCTATAGATTTCCATTGTGTTTTTGGATCCCTGAGGAGACCTTTGCAAAATTAGGGCTTGGAAAATTGGCACGGGTATCGGGCATGGACCCACGCCAATTGGCTCCTTTTTGCAAAGGGGTCGCGCCTGTTGGCATACTGTCAGCAAAACAGTCGCGCGCCAATGGCGCAACCTAAATTTCCGCTCAAACTTAACAAAAAATGATCCAATCAGTTGAATTTCTGAGTGTTCCAGAGATCTAATGAGGTGTTTATGACCATGTTGGTGTAGATACATGGCTACAATGGTAATCGAGTGGAAAGAAAGAGAGCATGGTGAAGAAGATGAAATGGCCATGGGGAATGAAGCATGTATGAACGCTCTCCGAAACTGCGGTCTAAAAACGTTCTTCTTAACACCTTTCTTGAGAGCACAACATGAGTTACTGCAGTATTTGATCAGCATTTGGGACGAGAACGAAGAAAAATTCAGGCTTCGAGACCAAGTGCTGGAGCTTGAAGTATCTGACGTTTATTTCATAACTGGATTGTCTCGTAGAGGTCCAGTGCCAATCATGACAGGCACTAGACCATCTGGTGAGAAAATGGCAATGGTGATGGAAAGAGTGTGCGAAGGGGCACAAACAGGATCAGGAAGTGGGAAGGCTGATATCCACACGGTTCTTGATATAGCACTTAGGGTGGTACCCACACCATTACGCGGGCTGCGGGGTCGCAGGCACCGCATGAGGAAAATAAAGCACAACTCCTACTAGCATCTGAATGCATGAAGCCGACACTATTTGATTGGGCCACTGCCATAACAATGAACATCAAACGACAGCTGAAAAAGTGTAAGAAGGCCAAACTGAAACAGTTTGGGTATGGTTCCATCCTGGTATGGTTCATCCTTGAACGACTACCAATTTTCCAGGGCTAGGGGGCGATAGTCGTCGAGCCATCATTGAGGGAGCCAAGGATGGCTCGATGGGTAGCAATCATGCCCAGATCAGGAGGGGGCCAACAAATGTCATGGAGGCCCGAGTTTTTTTCATGGCTACGGTGACAGTTGATAATCGTTGAGGACTGGCCCTATGCCGGTACCGACTTCACAAGAGACCCAGATCTTCCACTCCCAGAGGGGGATAACTGGGATGAGGAGCTGGGTAAGACTCTTTTTGATTTTTGTGTATTTATGATTTTTTTTTTTTTTTGATACATGCCTATTCTAACAAACAGTTCTATATGTGTGTAGATATTGGCCCAGAGAGGCCCACCGAGATGTCGCCCATCGCACAGAGGACCCCTCTCTCACACGATCCTCAAGCTGAGGGTGGAGAAGGGAGTGAGCTAGTGCAGAACTTGGAGGGAATCACCCGGGGGATCCCAGATTATGCTCGGCTAGAAGATGTCCCAATGGCTTATCAGAGGCACACCGTGGGGGTGCCTAGTCACCTCCATCGATTACTGAGGCAATTGGTGCGCGCGGTGACATGCTACCACGAGCACCATGCTGATTAGTCATCTAGGGCTTTTCATTTGCACATTTTTGAGAGACATGTTGTCTCCGTCTATTATTAAAACAGACATGTATATTTTTTGATTTTATGTGATGTACACAAACTGCAAACTATCCAACACACATATATATATATCTATTTCTGGATGGATCTTTTTTACATATGATGATGTTTTTACAAGTTGCGTAAATGTCTATCTAAAACCATATTAGCTACTGCATCTGTTAATGCATTCATGTGTCTGGGTATGTGTTGATATGTAATGCAATCAAAATTTCTTTCCAGTAAATGAATACATAGATACAATTGTAAAATGGATGGGTTTCTAAATGAATAATGACCATTAAGTTGTAACACTACAAGTTGGGAGTCCAGATATACAAGTAATGCACTAATATCGAGGTTAGCAACCTCGTTTAACAATTCCAAAATGGCACTATACTTCACGACATTATTTGTGGTAGGCCCTAGACAAACACCTTGCAAATTGACCAACTCACTAGCAGGATTGTATATTACCCAAGTTGCCGAGGACTAATTCCTGGTACTGCGGGAGGCACCATCCGTGAAACCGACAAAAGGAGTAATATACATCTGCACAATTAGGAAGACCCAATCAACAGAAAGATGCTAACAAATCACACCACACCACACATGCACAAAAAAATGAAATCACTCACTTATGTACACACACCACACAAGAATAACTCAAGCGTAGTACTTTTTGAGGTACAACCCATTCCTAGGCTGTGCCAGAGGAATACCTTCGTAGTCGATTAGCTCATAGGCCCCATTTTTTAATACTCGTTTGACGATATAGGGCCCATGCCACATGGGCTGGAATTTTCCTGCTCCAAGTTTATCATGTGCTTGGTCATATAGGAGGACAAGGTCCCCTTCAATGAAAGAACATGGAGAAACCGATTGATCGAAGTGGGCTTTGACCCGCATTTTCTGTGCCTCAATAACCAAGGAAGCCAAGTGGTGGGTTTCATCCAGTCGTTCCAGATACAAGAGACGTTCTTCCTCTGGAGAAGTGTTGGGCAATAGTTCCACAACCAAATTCAGAGAAGGAATTTCACATTCAACCAGGAGAGTCGCTTCCAGACCATACACCAATTGGAAAGCTGTGAATCCGGTCGCGTTATTTACTGACGTTTGATAAGCCTAGAGAGCTGAGAAAAATTGGAGATGCCAATTGGATTTTTGGATACCAATTGTTCATTGAAGCATCGTGACCAATACCTTGTTCATGACCTCAACCTGGCCATTCGCCTGGGGGTAGTATGGCGTTGAGCTATCATGGCATAAGCCCAACTTTGATGTCAGCTCAACCATCATGTAATCTCGAAAATGAGTGCCATGATCGATGAAAATGGCCTACGGGACTTTGAAACGTGTAATAACATGGTCGAAAATGAATTGAGCGGCTGTCTTACCGTCGACAGCTAATGTAGGCATCGCTTCGGCCCACTTAGTGAAGTAGTCCACGACAACGATTATATAGGCATGCCCCCAGCCGAGTGAGGGTTACATGTCATAAAATCTATGCCCCATTTAGCAAAAGGGCCTATGGTAATGACAGGATGCAAGGGTAGGGGTGGCGCACGTATCTTGCACTGAAAGACCTGGCACGCATGAAATTTTCGAATTGCAACAATACAGTCTTTGAATATAGACGGCCAAAAGTAACCTGCTCGCAGAATCTTCTGGGCGGTGGCATATCCAGACATGTGACCACCACAGGCACCACTGTGACAGTCATTCAGGACTCTCTCAGCCTCTTCCAGGGTCAAGCATCGGTGGAGCACAGAATCAACTCTGACACGATACAAGGTATCTCCTACAATGCGGTATGGTTGAGATTGATGCCGAATACGACGTCGAGCATCTTTTGTCAACTCGGACCGAAACGTGGATGTTTGAAGATACACGATAATGTCACCATACCATGGAGCACGAGTGCTGATAAGAAAGAGTGTTTCATCCGGGATATGATCCTCGGATTGGGATGGAATGGATTCTGTTGGGAGAGAGCAAATAAGATCAGCAAAAACCAATGATTTCGTCGATTTAGCAGTGGTGAACTCTAAATCTAACTCCTGAAGGATGACAATCCATTTGGAGTACTTGCCCCCCAACAATTTTCGAGACAAGATGTATGTCATGGGGTTGCAATCGGAAATCACGGTTACCGTATGCAACAGGATGTAATGGTGGAATCACTGAACGGCCTGAACTGCAGCGAGCGCCAACTTCTCAACATGGGAATAACACGTTTCCGTGTCGGGAAGATTCCGAGATAGATAGTAAACTACGTGTTCATTTCCATCGTCGTCATCTTGTACTAGAACCATAGCTATCGTGCTAAACGCAGCGGCCAAATAAAGAGTAAAATCGGGATGATAGTTGGGAGGACGTATCAATGGAGCGTTAAAAAGCAATGTTTTAAGCTTCTCAAAGGATTGCTGGGCAATCTCGTCCCAATGGAAGGGAACTTCCTGTTTCAAAAGTTGCGTACTTCCGCATAATTTAGAATAAAGCACCGTAAGAAATTGGCTTTCCCCTGCAGACTTTGCAGTTGATGTAACGAAGATGGGGATGGGAGGTTAACGATGGCCTCGACCTTGAGGGGGTCAAGGCGAATTCCATATTTGGAGACGATAAATCCCAAAAGATGACCAGAATCCATGCAGAAGACGCACTTGTGGGGATTGAGCCTAATATTGTAATGTCCGCAACGGAGGAAAATTTGGCGGAGGTGTTCAGGATGGTCCTCATGCCGAGCTGAATGGGTCGGTAAATCGTCTAGATATGGTTGAACAATATGACGTATGTCGTGGAAAGCATAGGACATAGCACGCTGGAAGGTGGCCCCAGCATTTTTCAAGCCCAACGGGAGCTTTTTGTAAGCGAAGGTACCCCACAGATAGATAAAGGCAGTCTTATGTTGATCAGCGGGTAAAACATTAATTTGATTGTAACCCGAGAAACCATCCATAAGGGAATAAATCTCACTCCCCGCACATTCATCAATGATTTGGTCTATAAAGGGAGTGGGGTAATTGTCCTTAGGACAGGCCCAATTAATGTCTCGGTAATCAACACAGACCCGTATAGTGTCCTGCTTCTTATCTACAGGGAAAATATTAGAAACCCATTATGTGAGGGGAATTGGATAGATAAAGCCTGCGTTGAGAAGTTTTTCAACTTCTCCCTTTATGGCTACGACTTTTCAGAGATGCACTAGGCGTAGACGCTGACATATGGGTTTCGCACTTGGGTAGGTAGGAATATCATGCACGACTATACTGGGATCAATCCCAGGCATATCTTCATAAGACCATGCGAAAACATCTCTGAATTCATGAAAAAGGCTTGTGTATACCTGAATCTCTTCGGGAGAACATGTAACTCCGACGTGAATGTTCTCGACTACCCCCGGTTTGATAGAGATGTCGATCGGCATGGTTTGAGTGATTACTCATATTTCCCTCCGAAAGGACCTCATGAGTCAATATCGGTGTTTGGAGAGGCGGAGTGGGAACCTGAGATGCGAAGCGCTCTAGACAATCAGACATTGCCCCCAAGCCGGGCATGAACGAGGAATGATGATGTCCATCGCTCCATGACAGATCTTCAAGAGACATCGTTTCAACGATAGCTTCATCAGAAGGGAAGACTTCTCTTAAAGGGTCAAGCGAATCTACATTGCCGAGCCAAGGGGATTGAGAATATATATCTAAAGCCATGCTCGAAGGAGCATTTTCAGGAGGAGGAGGATCAGATGCAGCGACAATCTCGCAGTAATTGATCTCAATTGGAGTTAAAGGCATCGATTCTCCGAAAGAGGTCACCTGTTCAGGCGAAGGGATGATCCAAGGGTCGTCTGACCTAGAGATCATGTTAACTTGAATGGTGTGCGGTGGTGGTACGAGAAAAATACCCATGAGGATGGGGTCGTTGAAAAGACTGGGTCCTACATTGTAGGGGGGATTGGGGATCTGATCCACGTAAGGCACGTTGTTCTCAGAGGATGAGATGAAGAAAGACAACTAATAAACAGTGATAATTTTTCCCTCATGAGGGAACTTCAGAAGCCGAAAGAGGGTGGACAGAACGCATAGCATGGCGTGATTCCAACTACGACCAAGAATAAGATTGTAGTTGAGCTTGGCGTCAACCACTTCTACTTCTACGTTCACTGTCTTACCCTGTAACGTGATCAGAAAATTCTCGAGAACACCCACTGGTTTTTATTCTTGACCATCAAATGCCTCTAGGGCATTGGGAGATGAAGTGAGAGCTGGAGAGCCAATGGCCTTCCAGCAGGCAGATGACATAACACAGGTGGAAGCACCTTCGTCCACAATGGCTCTGTGGATGTTGAGGCCGTTGATACTGACTTGGATAACAAGAGCGATTTGATGTGGAAGTCGGGGGACAAAATTTTCTAGGTCGAAGGTGAGAAGACTGAAATCGGCAGGATTGATTCCACCGATTGCGGACAACAGAGATTTTCGTTGTGATGGGAAACTTTGAAGCACTTCCAAAGAAGACATTGCAGAAGGTGCCTATGCCAAGTCCTCAAAAATGCTGTAGTGCTGAGCGGCATGAGCGTTTGGGTTATAGGAAGATTTTCGCAGAACACCTTTAGAAGGTGGCCTCACAACAGGTTCAGCGCTGGGCTTCTTAATTTCTAAAGGACTAGAGACAGGTGGGGGAGGTGGGCCATCAACGAATTCCTTCCCAGCTGCCTGGCGTGATCCAGCATAATCCTTCGAACGTGTAGCAATCGAAGCAGGTGCAGCACCATTCATCATAAAAACTTGGGACCCAAATGGTGCAGATGGTGAAGGCTACTCAACCATCTGGGTCTGCTGAGATGGGAATGGTTCTTTGAGAACTGCCGGAGTCCCTTTGGAGCCCTTCAGAAGTTGACTAACTTCAGATCGTCGGGGAAAATATTTGGTATAATGGTATCCTTCACAGATAAGGCAGGGGTACTTCGGTTTACGTTGGGAACCATCGTCAACACGAGGTTTAGAAGACTATGGTTTTGGGGCATCGGGTTTGGATTTTCCTTTGCCCTTCTTCTTTCCTTTAGAGGCCTTTTTCGTAGGATTAGCCTAAACGGCATTGACCTCCGTAGTCTTACCAGAATCTGGAGGGGCGGGAAGAGCAGAATTATTGGAAGAATTAGACTTCTGCTTCCCATTAGAGGACTTTCGAGAAGCCTAAGAAATGGAACCAATAACACTGTCCACCGATGGGGTGGCTGGTGCTTTAGAGGTCCCTGGCCGCGGAGCATTAGTCAAAATATCATAAAGCATGCCAGACTAAGAGTAGACCAAATCAAGGTACTAAGCACGTGCGATGGCTTGTTCTTCGGTCACACATGCCCCCATAGCAATATCTTGAGCAATCTTGCTAACGAAGGAGGTAGTGAACCAATGAGTTAGCAACTGATCAGGTATATCAAACTTGATCAGTCTATGACGACGTCGCCACTCATGAATATGATCAGATATGTAGGTGGCTTTATCCTACTTCAAAGAAGTCAGGAGATGCGTCTTGGCTTCGTAGCGAACCAGTAACTAAAAATGTGTCAGAAAAGCCATAGCGAGAGTATTAAAATCTTGAAAGATACCGTGGGGTAATTCGATGTACCACTTAGCAGCAGCACCAGTAAGCGTGTGTTGGAAAAGATGTAGACGAATCGAATCGTCCACCCAAGAGTTTGACAAACACCACAGATGGTAGGGCATGACATGAGCTTGGGGGTCCTCTCTAGCTTTACCCTCGAATTTAGGACAGTCACCGAGCACCTTGGTTGGAACCAGAGGCCAATAAGGATTGTGAAGAATTGGATCATTGGTCAATTTAGAAACATCCGGTAATTCCAACATAGCAAGGAAAGATAACTGAGGATTGAAAAGCATACCAGGCCCTCAATAAGGATCTGTACCTGTACTCCTCCCTGGTTGAGCATAACTTTGCCCCCATTGGTTCTGTCCCAGGGGATTCTAACCATAGGGGGTTTAAGCCGTATAGTTAGATTGATACGGTTACTGATAACCAGTGTATGGGGGTTGATAACCGGGGTATGGACCCTGATTATATGTCGGCCAAATTTGAGAATTATATGGATTTGAGTGCTGAGTATAGGTATAGCCCGGTTGTTGAAGATAATAATTAGAACCTTGGGGCGGGTTGTAAATCGATCGAGATTGACCTTGGAGGTAATAACCGCCTTGGGGTTGAGCGGGCTATTGGTAAGTGGGGCCTTGCTGAGCCTGATAAGTTGGGCGCACAAGTGGAATCGGCTGTGGCATAGAGTGAATTGGCTGTTGAGCAGGGTTGACTGGATGTGCAGGTTGGCCTAGTTGAACAGGTTGACCTGGATGAGTGGGCTGCCCTGGTTGAACAAGTTGACCTGGGTGAGCAGGTTGTCCTGGTTGAACAGGTTTACCTGGCTGATGAAGGACACCAGGCTGCCCCGGATGAGCCGATTGACTTGGTGGCGGGATAGGGCCAGGTTGTGCCTGATAACCAGTTTGACCTGTAATAGGACCATAAGAGGGCCCTGGCTGTGCAACATTCGGAACAATAGGAAACAGAGGTTGCAGAGGTTGCACCATAGGTTGAGAGGGTTGGATTTTCCCCCCAGGACCATACAACGATCCTGGTTGACTTGTGGGTCCTTAGGTTGCACTGGTTGGACCACAGGGTGAGGCTGTATAGGTTGATCTTGAGGGTTGTAGGACTTTCCTTGCGGACCGTATAACAACCCCTACTGGCCCGAAGGTTGGCCCTGTAAGGGTTGTCCTTGTGAGTCATAGAGATAACCAGGCTGGACTGAAGGTTGGCCCTGGAATGGTTGTCCTTGTGGGTTGGAAGGTTTCCCAGCCTGGGCAGACAGATAAACTTGAACATACTAATAAGCCTCTGGAGCAGGAAATCGTAGAGGGTTGCCTTTCTCATTGTACTGATATGGAAAAATGTAAACGGGTGTACCATCCTATGCATAATGGGAAATGTAAGGATGGTTGGGATCTTGGGAGGATTGACCAACCTCAGAGTTCGACTGCTGTAGAGACAACCGATACTCCTCAGGAGAGATATTCTTTGGAATAGCAGATGCTATGCAGACATCTTCAGGAAGCGACGCGGTCCTGACAGACTGAGTAGTGACAGCGGGTGTAGATGTAGCTACACAGACAGTAGGCCTAACAGGTACTGATGTGACTTGAGGAGATGACGTGAGGGGTGTCCTTAGGGACATCCCTAACGAAGGAATAACTAGCCTCGTAGATGGAGTTGATACTCCCATCGAGGCGACAACGACCACAATATGACTTAAGGATCTATACCCCGCTGGAAGCGAAGGACCAGGCGAAGACATGACAGATTATTCGAGGTTTTTTTCTGGGAACAACTGGTAATCTTCACCAGATGTAGGGATTTCCTCGCTAGGAGAAGGACTGGATGAGTCTATATCTGACTCTGTTGCTAGATCTTCTAAAAGACAGCGAGGACTAGGAGGAATAAAAACAACTAAAAAAGGCGAACCCAATGTAAGAGGAGGGAAATATTCCCCTACTCCAAATCCAACCAAGCATTGGATAAGGGCCATTTTAACTCAACTGGTCCTCCAAAGGGAAGCTCAGATAGAACCGGTTCCCCGTCAGGAAACTCAGAGACAATGGGCTGCTGAGGTTTAGCAAAGGACTGAGAGACCTTTGATGATTTGTATGTGTAAGGAATACCAGTAGACGAAACTGAGGGTTTTGCCACTATGACAGTAATGAAAAGAGGAAGAGATCAAACAAAAGCACACGGGAAAAAACCAAGGCACACAATCAAACGGCCAACAAGCAAACTATAAAATGGCGTGTGATCGCAGGTGATTTATTTTACCACATTGAAACTTAGAAAATTTACCGTTTCATGTTTTAAGAGTCGAGAAACGGATGAAAGGTGACTCTATCTCTTTCAATTTGGAAGCAAGCATGAAATGACAAGCGCTTGATGATCCTTTCAAATTTAATGAGTCAGAAAAGATCAAAATAACTACTCTGGAAATCTAGGCAAAAGGGTGTACCAGATATCCGTGAACTGCAATATACACCTTGGTTTCAAAATGAAAGAGAAATCAACCAAGGACTTGACGTACATACAAGAAATCTCCCTGAATGCTGTGTCCGGTGTATCACGGGTATAAGGCGGCAGACTCGGTTTGCTACAGATAAAGGATATCATCCTAGTGGGGTCTCCCTTTATATACGTGATGGTACGGGGAGCACAAGTCCGTACTAGTGCTGTCTAAAGCCAAGAGGCGAGTGACAACTATTAGGTTTAATGACGCTGGAACACGTTACTAGCCTAGACCTCTAGATATTTCGCTAATGTTTCAATGCTGCCTTAAGGTAAATTGAATAAATTTTATAGTTAATCTTCAATTATGTTTCAATTTTTCAGGCCCTACCGAATTTTACGTCTCAAAAATCCTCTTAATTCACACTACATGCCACAATGTATCACTTTGTTTGATGAATAGCTAACTACGGGAAGGTTGAGAGCTTTCACACAATAACAAAATGATCACAAAACAACCACTAGTGTCTCTAATGCACGCTAATCCAATGAAAATATTTTCCTTTAGATTTATATAACACTAATAACGCATAAAAGTTTTCAATTTACACTAACTAATCAAAAGCACAAGAATCGATTTTTTGTATTTTCAATGTTTTAAGAGAAAAATGCAGTAAACAAAATGAAAACTAATGGAAAGAAAAATTTGAGAAACGATAGAGGAAGAGTAAAGACAAGAAAGTTCACTCAACACAAAACACAATCAGACCTCAAACTGATGGAGAAATCCCTCAAACCAAAGAGGAATCCCAAAGACTCATACGAATCGTGTAATCTAGGCTCGAAACGAGAAAAATCAAAACTCAAATGAGAAAGAGAGAAATCACTCAAATAACACAATAAAACAATGGAAAACCACCAAATGAATGCAAAGAAGCAACAACGAAGTTGATTGGACAAATGAAAACCAAAAAATCCCATGGGAGGCTCAGCACACTATAACACCTAGATGCCCTAGGGCTAGAATGTAAAACTGATAGTAGAGGGCAAAAAACCAGAGGATAGAGGTCACACATAGTCAACCAAGGCTTCAAGACACTTCAGGCAGTCGAAAAAATGACACCAAAACAAAAAATCAAGCTCAGAAGGCTGAGAAACAAGCAAACCCTAGCACCACATAGGATTGGCATGACTATCTAGCTGCAACTAGCGCCAGAACAAGATTGGCATGGGGGCCGAACCAACAACAAACGCCAATTGGCGTGATTGTCAGGGCGAAAAACGCGCCAATCGAGTTTACTAATGAAAAAAATAAAAAGGATCAAACATGGAGCAGATCGGGTATGGTGAGGCTAAACAGAGGTTTAACACTAGAAAAGGGTGAACTAGAAGAGCTGATCAAGCAGACAAAGAGAAAAATTAGCCGAAAAGACAAGACAAACTCCAATCAATGTCTCCATAGCGGAGTCACCAGTTTTTTGGAGAGGTAAATCCCCTCTGCAGACATAGGCGATCCCTACTAGCCCAGATTGGGTCTAGCAACAACCGAATCACACTAAGACACAGGTTCCTAGTTACAAAAGACCAAGATGCGACAAGAGGCCTACCTTAAGTCCCACGTTGCTGTTGTTTGCAGAAAAGATGGCGTTTCCGTCCTTCGCTTTAGCAGATCACAATCCTACCGCCTAGCATGTTCGAATACCTGCACGCACGTGAAGAAATAACAACACACAACGTAATATTCAATTTATGTAACCATATACTAGTCAGAGAAGATATAATTCATAGCATAAGAAATAAACATGTGAATGGAACCATAATCAGAGTCGTTTATTATTAATAACAACGAAAGAAAGATACAACTTGAGCTCTGACGCTGGATCTTCCTTCGGTGGGTCGACAGCGGAGCACATCTCGGTGAAGCTCTTCGGGAATGGGACAAAGCTCTCTCTCTTTTCAGCTGGGCTCTTAGAGGCTGTCTGGTGATAGTCTCCTTACTACTGATTCAACTCTTAGTTCTATGACCATTAAGGATGCTAGCTTGCTAAGGGGAAAATGGCAAGCTTATATAGATGGTGGAAGGGGAGTTGGGATCCCTACAATGGTGGGATTGGCCCTATCCTCAAGGAAGCTTCCATGATAGGTGGAAAACCACTTCCCCTACATGGAGATCTGGAGCCAAACCTCCCAACTCATTTTAGAGATTCATTCAGGAGTTGGCTGGAATCAAAATTCCGCCATTTATTTTTTTTTTAAAATCCTTATTAAGCTTGGCGTGAGTAATACACTGGGACATAGCGCCAGTTGGCGTGCCCTCTTTGGTGGATTTCCCCCATTGGTGTGAGGGTTGAACTGGCTGGTCGCGCCAAGGCCAAAAGGTCTATTTTTAAGGTTTTTCACAGGAAATTGTCTTCAGAGGAATGATTGTCCTTGTCAAGGGGGATGCCATGAAAGTGGTTTCAGGTCATGTCACTACTCACAGGTCACGGAAAAGGCCCTCCAATGTGCGGGACGAGGGATTTCTGGGACTGTGACAAATTACTGTGTAACAGTGGCAAAGAGCAGATGAGTGGTCAAAAGAGATTACACAAAACCATGGAGGCAAACAAATAACGAGATGAGATGTCCCCAACGCAACACGAATGCAGACAAGTGCCATGTTCAAGAGTGACATATTGCCAACACAACTACAATCTGGTTCCATTTTCCCACACCATTTTTGGCTAGTACCCCAATTATTTTTGAAAACAAGCTTGAAGGGGATAGCATGTGCTTGTGATGTAAGTTTGTCCTTCGGCCAAATCTAGCCTAGTACATTTTACAAGCCCTAGGAAGGAAGAACTCGTGTAACGTCATGACGATGGGGTCCGATGTCATCAATTTTAACAAGTCTGACAAAGGAAGAACTTGGTGTCTTTTCATGTTTAGAGAGTTTGAAAAGAAAGCGGAAAATAAAACTCCAACAAGGCCCTTTTCGTAAATAGTCTCTCATATCCGAAAAGGTAGAAAAGTGTGTCCAAGAGATTCTCTTAGTCACGATAGGCTAAGGTATTCATTTTTCATAAATAATCTATCCCATCCCGAAAAAGGGGTAAACGTATACTGGGTAGATATCGTTTTGCAACCAATTTAACGAGTTCGAAACGACAAGTGACTCGGTGATATTTTCAATTTTAGAGAGTCAGAAAAGAGATGAAAGGTGACTCCAGTAGTGACTTTTTTGTGTTTTTACCGAGTCCAAAAAAATATAAAATACAACTCGTTTCTTCGTCATAACCCTGTGAAAAATTGTCGCTGCACAAAAAGACGCGTGTAAAACGTATTTCTCGAAAATAATATGAAAATATAGTGACAAATATGTTTTAAAACCTATTTTAAGATTTTGAAAATTTATAAATGACCATAAGTGGTAAATAATATTTACTTTTCACTTTTACCTCTTTGCAGAGCAACAGTGACCCGTTTCCCTTGCAATCTTCAGGCGACGATTGTGAACAATCCAGTGGACCAATCCGGGTTCCGTCTGTTTCAGGTAAGAGCCAACACCATTTGCTTTCTTTTGAGCTATATTTCATTGCATTTAGTTGTCATTTTGGGTCCCTTAGGGGAGGATTTGCAAAATCTAGGGCATCGCGGTTGGCACGGGTTTTGGGCACGGACCCGAGCCAATTGACCCTTTTTTACACAGGGGTCGCGCCAGGTGGCGCGACTGTTAGAAAAACAGTCGCGGAAACCACGCAACCAAAAATCCGCTTTAAATTAAAGAAAATGCAACCAATTGATTGCAAATTTTAATACCCAAGGGGGCTTACAATGTTCCTATGATCAATTCATGCAGGTACAAAAGAAAAAAAGATGGTTATCGAGTGGAAAGAGAGAGAACACAGTGAGGAGGATGAACAAGCCATGGAAAATGAACAATGCATGAATGCCCTCAGAAATTCTGGGCTCAAGAAGTTCTTCCTGACACTATGTCTCTGGGCTTAGCTTGAATTGCTTCAATACTTGATAAGCATTTGGGATGAAGATCAGAAGAAGTTAGTGCTTGGGGATAAAGAGCTCGAAATCGAAGTCTTGGATGTATATTTCATCACTGGATTGTCACGTAGAGGTGTAGTCCCTATGTTGACTGGTACTCGTCCTTCCGGTGAAAGCATGTGAATGGTAATTGACAGGGTGTGCCAAGGGGCACGACAAGGAACAGGGAGGGGAAAAGTGGACATCCAAACTGTCCCTGATCTAGCACTAAGAGTAGTTCTACACACTATCACGTGGGCTACGGGATTGTAGGCACCACATGAGGCCACGAAGACACAACTACTTCTTGCCTCAGAGTGCATGAACCCGACTATTTTCAACTAGGCCGAGGCCGTGACTGTCAACATCAAATGACAACTCACTAAGTGCAAGAAGACCAAACTAAAGAAGTTTTTGTATGGATCGATTATGGTATCGTTATTCTTGGAACGATTACCCATATTCCAGCATCAGGAGGTTATTGTCTCGATGCTACCACCCACAGAGCCACGGATGACCCGATGGGCCGCACTGATGCCTAGAGCAGGTGGTGGTCAACAGATGTCCTAGAGGCCATAGTTTTTTTATAGGCCCCAACGACAATTGATTGTCGTGGAGGATTGGCCCTACGCTGGCACAGACTTCATCAGAGATCCCAACCTTCCGTTCCTAGAGGGAGAGGATTGGGACGAAGAGCTAGGTGAGACTCATTTTTCATTTTCATGAGTTTCATGATTTTTTGGTATATATGCATGTTCTAACAGTTATTCTTATATGTATGTAGATTTCGGCCCAGAGCATCCTGCAGGCATGTCGTCGGTGGCGAGGTGAGTTCCTCGCGATTTTGATCCTCATGGTGAGGGTGGCGAGGAGGAGCTAGTACGGAACCTGGAGGGGATCGCCCGTGGGGTCCCAAACTATGCTCGCTTGGATGATGTTCCTCGGGCCTATCAGAGGCACACTGTAGGGGTGCCGAGTCGTATCCACCGCTTGCTGAGGCCGTTGGTACATTTGGTGACGTGCTATCATGAGCACCACACTGATTAGGCACTTAGGCTTTATTTCTGCACATTTTGAGAGACATGTTGTCTCACAATGTAACTAAAACATACACATATATTTTGGGTTTTATGATACACACACTGCAAACAAACGATATATATCTCTATTTTCTCACATGGGTCTATTTACATATGATGATGTTTTTATAAATTGCACAAATGTCTATCTAGCATGATGTTAGCTATTGCATCTGTTAATGTATCCATTCGTCTTGGTATATGTTGATATGTAATAAAATCAAAATGTCTTTCAAGTAAATTAATACGTAAATACAATCTCAAAATTCATGGGTTTCGAATTGAATAATGACCATTAAGTTGAAGAACAACAAGCTGCGAATCCAATTTCACAAGCAACGAGCATATGCCGAGGTTAACTGCCTCGGTTAATAGTTCCAGAACAACACTATATTCAACAACATTGTTTGTAACTGGTCCCAGAAAAATACCTTGTAAGTTAATCAACTCACCAACAGGATTGTAAATTACCCAGGCTGCTGAAGACAAGTTCCTGGTATTGCGGGAAGCACCATCCGCGAAACCGACATAAGGGGAAATAGAAATCTGCATAACAAACAAGACCCAATAAGCAGAAAAATCTCACAAAGTACATCAAACCAAAACATGCATAAAAATGAAAAAATCACCTATGTACACATATCATGCATGAATGACTCAAGCATAATACTTTTTGAGATACAACCCATTTTTGTGCTGTGATAAAGGATAACCTTCATAATCAATGAGCTCATAAGCCCCATTCTGTAACACACATTTGACGATGTAGGGCCCATGCCACATGGGTTGGAATTTTCCTACCCCCAGCTTGTCATGATCTTGGTCGTACAGGAGAACGAGATCGCCTTCGATAAAAGAACGAGGGGAAACTGTTTAGTCAAAATGGGCTTTGAATCACTTCTTCTGTGGTTCGATGACCAAGGCAGCTAAGCGACGAGTTTCATCCAATCTCTCTAAGTAGAGGAGACGTTCTTCTTTAGGCGAAGTATCAGGCAGTAATTCCACAACTATTTTGAGTGAAGGGATTTCACATTCAATCGGAAGGGTGGCTTCCAGACCATATACCAGCTGAAACAGGGTAAATCTGGTCGCACTCTTAATTGACGTTCAGTAAGCCCAAAGAGCTGAAAACAACATGAGATGCCAATTTGACTTATGGATCCCAATTTTTCGTTGAAGCATTGTAAAAATAACTTTGTTAACGACTTCAACGTGGCCATTAGCTTGAGGGTAATAAGGCGTTGAGCTATCGTGACATAGGCCCAACTTAGATGTTAGCTCCGCCATCATATAATCTCGAAAATGAGAAACATGATCAGTGACGATGGCTTGAGGAACACCAAACTGAGTAATAACGTGATTGAATATGAATTGTGCCACTGTATTACTATCCGCAGCCAGTGTAGGCATTGCTTCGACCCATTTCGTAAAATAATCGATGGCGACGATAATATAGGCATGCCCCCTAACCGAACGAGGGTTACACGTCATAAAATCGATGCCCCATTTGGAAAAAGGACCCACAGTAATGAAAGAATGTAAAGGAACCGGTGGTGCACACATCTTGCATTGATATATCTTGCACGCATGACATTTGCGTTCTACGACAATGCAGTCTTTAAAGATAGATGGCCAGAAATAGCCAGCACAAAGGATCTTCTATGTGGTGGCATAACTAAACAAATGATCACCACAGGCACCACTATGGAAGTCATTTAAAACTTTCTCAGCCTCCTCAAGGGTCAAACATTGGCGGAGCACGGAATCGACTCCAACACGATAAAGGGTATCTCCAACGACACAATAGTGTTGTGACTGATGCCGAATGCGGCGTCGGACATCCTTCATCAACTTGGATATGAAAGTAGAGGTCTAGAGGTACACGATGATATCACCGTACCACAGATCGAGGGTGCTAAAAAAAAGGGTTTCGTTTGGAATGTGATCCTCGGATTGAGAAGGAGCAGAGTTGGCGAGGAGAGAACAAATCAAATCAGAAAAAACAAGTGATTTCTTTGATTTGGCTGTAGTAAAGTCCAAATCAAACTCTTGGAGGATAACGATCCATTTAGAGTATTTACCCCCTAGCAACTATCGAGATTGAATATAAGTCTTGGGGTTACAGTCAGAAATCACGGTCACCGTGCGTAAAAGGATGTAGTGACGAAAACGCTAGATGGCCTGGACCATAGCCAACATTAACTTCTCGACATGTGCGTAACGCATTTCAGGGTCGAGAAGGTTCCAAGACAAGTAATAAACGACATGCTCATTACCGTCATCATAATCTTGAACCAAAACCATGGCGATCGTGCTGAAGGCGACAAATAGATAAAGGGTGAAATCACGATGGTAATTTGGAGGACGTAATAGAGGAGCGTTGACAAGCAACTTCTTAAGCCTATAAAAAGATTGCTGAGTAATCTCATCCCAATAGAAAGGGATGTCCTGCTTTAAAAGTCGTGTGAATCCTTTGGCTACTTCGGCATAGTTTGGGATAAAACGACATAAGAAGTTCTCTTTCCCTTGAAGACTCTAGAGCTGGTGCAATGAGGATGGAGAGGGGAGATTAACAATAGCCTCAAAATTCAGCGGGTGAAGGCAAATTCCATCTTTAGATATGATAAATCCTAAAATTCTACCAGAATCCACGCAGAAGACGCATTTATGCGGATTGAGCTAGATGTTGTAGCGTCTACAACGAAGAAAGATTTGGCGGAGATGATCCGGGTGGTCTTTTCGCGCACCTAAATGAGCCGGAAGGTCATCTAGGTATGGTTGAACGATATGACGAATATCATGAAAGGCATAAGACATCGTGTGCTGGAACGTAGCTCCAGCGTTTTATAAGCCGAAAGGGAGTTTCTTATACACGAAATTTCCCCATGGACAGATAAAAGCGATCTTGTGTTGATCGAATGGGAGAGTGTTGACTTGATTATAGCCAGAAAAACCATCCATCAAAGAGAAAATCTCGCTCCCCGCACAATCATTGATGATCTGACCGATGAAAGGGGTGGGGTAGTTATCTTTAGGATAGGCCTGATTAATATCTCGGTAATCAACACAGACACGGATTTCTCCCTGCTTCTTATCCATAGGAACAATATTTGATACCCATTATGTCAGAGGAATCGGATAAATGAAACCCGCTTTGAGAAGTTTTTCAACTTCAGCTTTTATAGCGGCGGCTTTCCGAGGATGCACTGGACGCAGACGCTGGTGAACAGGTTTCACACCTGGGTAGGTGGGAATCTCGTGCACCACAATACTGGGATCAATGCCGGGCATCTCTGAGTAATGTTACCCAAGTTACCTTCCATGAAGACTTCATTAGTCAAAATAGGCATTTGAAGTGGCGGAGAAGGAAATTGGGATGCAAAACACTCAAGACAGTCAAACATCGCCCCGAGGCAAGGCATAAACGAGGAATGATGATGCCCATTGCTCCACAGTAGATCTTCAAGAGACATGGTTTCCATAATAGCTTCATCGGATGGAAATAATTCTTTTAGAGGATCCTGCGAATCGGAATCACCGAGCCAGGGGTATTGAGAATAAACGTCGAGAGCCATGCTCAAAGGAGCACCTTCAGAAGGGGGAGAACTAGATGCAGCTGTAAGCTCACAATAATTGATTTTTATTGGACTAAGCAGCATCGAATCTCCAAATGAATCAACCTGTTCAGGTAAAGGGATGATCCATGGGTCATTTGACCGAGAGATCATGTTAACTTGAATGGTATTTGGCGGTGGAAAGGGAAGAATACCCATGAGAGTGGGGTATTTGAAGAGACCGAGCCCTACACTATCAGGGGGAGATGGAATCTGATGCACGTATGGCATGTTGTTCTCGGAAGACAAGGTAAAGAACGAAAACTAATTGACAGTGATGCTTTTGCCCTCATGTGGAAAATTTATAAGTCAAAGGAGGGTGGACGGAATGCACAGCATAGCGTGAGTCCAACTGCGACCAAGTAGAAGATTGTAATTAAGTTTAGCGTCAACGAATTCTACTTCAACGTTGACCATCTTTCCTTGTAACGTGATCGGTAAGCTAGTGAGAAAACCCAAGGGTTTTGATTCCCTTCCATAAAATGCCTCAAGGGCATTGGGTGATGAAGTAAGTGCTGGAGAGCTGATAGCCTTCCAGCAAGAAGATGACATGACACAGGTAGATGCACCTTCATCCACAACAACCCTATGGATGTTGAGACCATTAATGCCAACTTGTATAACAAGTGTAATCTGGTGTGGAAGTCGGGGGATGAAATTCTCTAAGTCGAAAGAGAGGATGCTAGAATCAGTAGGATCAATCCCGCCGATTGCAGATAATAACACCTTCCATTGAGACGGACAACTTTGGAGGACTTCCAACACAGACATCGCGGATGGCACCTGCGCTAAATCCTCAACAATACTGTAATGCTGAGCAGCACGGGCGTTAGGATTATAGGAAGATTTCCGGAGAACAGCTTTAGAAGGTGGCTGTACAATGGGTTCGACACTGGGCCTTTCAATCTCAAGAGAACCAGAGGTAGGTGGGGGAGGAGGACCATCAACGATATATTTCCCAGCTACTTGTCACGATCCAAGAAAGTCCTTTGATCGAGTAGCGATGGAAACAGGTGCAGAACCGTTCATTATGAATACTTGAGAGCCAAATGATGCAGATGGTGCAGATTGATCGACCATCTGAGTCTGCTGAGATGTAAAGGTTCTTTAAGGACCGCCGGGGTTCCTTTAGTTCCTTTGAGTAGTTGAATAACCTCGGATCATCTAGGAAAATCCTTAGTGTAGTGGTCCTCTTCACAAATCAGACAGGGATACTTTGGTTTTCCCTGTGAACCATCATCAGCACGAGGTTTAGACGATTCCAGATTTGGGGCATCAACTTTGGCCTTGAATTTTCCCTTCTTCTTTCCCTTGGAAGTCTTGTCCACAGGATTGGCCTGAACAGCGTTGACCTCCGAGGTTTTTTCAGAATCCGAGGTAGATTGAGGAGCAGAAGTATTGGAAGAATTCTATTTCTGCTTCCCATTGGAAGGCTTGCTTTAGAGGTACGGAACAAATAACGCCATCGACCGATGGGGTAGTCGGTGCTTTAGAGGTCCCAGGTCATGGAGCCTCAGTCAAGATGTCATACAAAATTCCTGATTGAGAGTACACTAAATCAAGGTACTGGGCACGAGCAATGGCTTATTCCTTGGTTACACATTCCCCCATGGCGATGTATTTCACAATCTGATTGAAAAAAGAGGTAGTGAACCAATGAGTAAGAAGCTGATCAGGAATTTCGAACTTGATCAGGTGATGATGCCGCCTCCATTCATGAATGTGGTCCGAGATATGGGTAGCCCAGTCCTGTTTCAAGGATGTTAGGAGATGTGTCTCAGCTTCATAACAAACCGAAAAATGAAAATAAGTCAGGAATGCCATAGCGAGAGTTTTGAAATCTTGAAAGATACCACAAGGTAGTTCGATATACCACTTAGCAACAGCACCAGTAAGAGTGCACTGGAAAAGACGAAGTCTGACGGACTCATCCACCCAAGAATTGGAAGAACACCATAAATGGTATATCATGACGTGTGCTTGGTGTTCTTCTACAGACTTGCCCTCAAACTTGGGATAATCACCAGGAACCTTTGTTGGAACTGGGGGCCAATATGGATTATGAAGAATGGGATCAGCTGTCAATTTGGACACATCCGGTAACTCCAACGTGGTGAGAAAAGGTAATTGAAGGTTAAAAGGCATAACAGGTCCTCGATAAGGACTCGTACCCATATTCCATCCTAGTTGATTATAACTCTGCCCCGTTGGTTTTTTCCTAGAGGATTCTGACCGTAACGGGTATAAGCCAGATAATTTGGTTGATATGGCAGCTGAGAACCAGGATACGGGGGTTGATAACCAGGATACCAATTCTGAGTATACGAGGGTCCCGATTGAGCAGCGTAGATATTTTGCTGCAGAGTATAAGTATAGCCTGAAGGTTGAGGGTAATAAGCAAAACCTTGAGGTGCATTGTACACCGGTTGATATTTATTTTGAGGGTGATAACTAGCTTGGGGTCGAACAGGCTGCTGATATGTAGGGCTTTGCTGAGCCGAATAAGTCGGGTGCACAAGTTTATTTGACTGTGGCATAGAATAGAGCGGCGACTGAGCAGGGTTAACAGGATGTGCAGGTTGTCCTGGTTGAACAGGTTGACCTGACTAATGAGGGCCACCAGGTTTCCCCTGCTGACCAAGTTGGCTTGATGGTTGCGGTGGGCCAGGTTGTGCTTGATAACTGGGTTGACCTGGACCATAAGATGGCCCTGGCTGTGCAAAATTTTGACCAATTGGAAAATATGGCTGCTGTGGTTACACCAAAGGTTGAGATGGATGGATTTTCCCCCCAGGACCATATGAAGGTCCGGGTTGATACACTGGTTGCCTTGCCGGTCCTTGAGGTTGCCTTGGTTGAACCACAGGGTGAGGTTGTAAAGGTTTAACTTGAGGTTTGTAAGGCTACCCTTGCGGGCTGTAAAATAATCCCCGATGGGTCGAAGGTTGTCCCTGTAAGGGTTGCCCTTGTGGGTCGTACGCATACCCTTGCTGGGCCGAAGGTTGTCCCTGAAAGGGTTGTCCTTGTGGGCCAAAATCATATCCTTGCCGAACCGAAGGTTGTCCCTTGAACGGTTGTCCTTGTTGGTTAGAAGGTTGCACAGGCAAGGTAGGTATAAAACCGTTAATGTACTGATAAGCCTCGAGAGCAAGCAAATAGATAGGGTTGCCGTGCTCATCATATTGAAATGGAAGAAAATAAATTGGGGTACCATCTGCTCCATAATGAGAAAAATAAGGACGATTAGGATCTGAGGGGACTTATTAGTCTGGGAGCTCTGCTGCTGAAAAACTAGCTGATACTCCTCAAAAGAAAGGCCGTCAGGGATCGCCATGGAAATCGAAGTTTCTACAGAAGCCGAAACTCCTGACGACTGAGTGGTGAATACTGGTGTCGACGCAGCCACAAAGACAGTAGGCCTAGTGGGGACAAATGTAACAAAAGGTGTCGATGAGACAGGTGTCGTTGGTGACATCCCTAATGATGGGAGAATCGGCCCCCTCGAAGGGGTTGAAGTTTCCATGGAGGCAATACCGGCTATAATCTGACCCAAAGACCTATATCCGGCCAGAAGCGATACCAATGGTGAAGATTGAGAAGGGTATGGATGGATGTCTTCTAGAAAAAGGTGGTATTCTTCATCAGAAACCGGAATGCCCTCACTGCCGTTAGGACTAGATGAATCCATGTCTGAATCCACCGCAAGATCTTGCAAAAGAGTACAGGGGCTAGGAGGTATGATAGCAACTAAGAATGGTGATCCCTATGTGAGAGGGGGAAAATGTTTCCCGACCCCAAACCCAAACCAAGCATTGGAAAGAGGCCAATGGAACTCGACTGGTTCTCCAAAGGCATACTCTGACGGGATGACAAGCTGCTCAAGCTTGGCAGACCTAGAAGTATGAGAAGTTTCAGATGAATCGTCCATGAAAGGAATACCAGTAGACAAAACCGATGGTTCTGCCACTGTGACTGTAGCACACCAAAAAAAGGATAAATATCGAAAATGAAGACTCTTGGATCAAAACCAAGGCAAACAAAGACAAGCCGAATAATCAAACTTTAAATGACATGTAATCGTAGGTAGTTTATTTTACCAAATTGAAACCAAATTTTTTCTGTTTCATGTTTTAAGAGTCAAGAAACAGTCAAAGATGACTATAGTCTCTTTCATTTTGAAACAAGTGCGAAAGGACAAGTGCTCGATGATCTTTTCAAATTTATGGAGTCAGTAAAGACCAAAAATGACTACTCAGGTAGTCTAGGTAAAAGGGTGTACCAGGTTCCCGCGAACTGCCATATACAAATTAGTTATAAAATGAAAGAGAAATCAACCAAGGACTTGAAGTACGTGCAGGTAGTCTCCCTGAATGCTGTGTTCGATGTATCACCGTTACAAGGAGGTGGACTCGGCTTCCTACAGATAAAAGGATTGCAACCTAGAGGGGTCTCCCTTTATATAATTGACGGTACAGGGAGCACAAGTCAATACTAGCACTGTCTGAAGCCAGATGGCAAGCGACAACTGCTAGGTTTGAAGACGCCGAAACACGTCTTCTAACTTAGAACACTAAATATTTCGTTAGGTTTCAATTTTGCCTTAGGTTAATTGAATAAATTTTAAGTTGATCTTGTATTTATGTTTCAATTCCAAGGTCCTACCGAATGTTGGATCTCAAGAATCCCTAAATGCACGCTATATGCCATAAAATACCATTTCGTTCGATGAAGAGATATCTACGAGAAAGTTAAGAGTTTTCAAGTGATAGCAAATAATGAGAACACACAGAAGCATCCACTACAGTACCTGATGCAAGCTAATGAAAATGAGAAATTTTTCCTAGAATGCCCAATGCTAGTTATGCGAAAGATTTTCAATTCCACTATGTAAACAAGAATGCAAGAAAAAATATATTTTTGGATTTTTCAATGCAATAGAGCAAACAGTGCACTAAAAGAAATACAAAATAAATCTTCACACTAGTTCAAGAATTTCAATGTGAGAGTCGAAACAAAACAATTCAATCAACTCAAAAGCAAACAAAACACAAACTCAAACCAATGTTGAAATCTCTCCAATTGAAGAAAGATGTTGAAACAAACCCATACAAGCAATGTGAGCTATGCTTGGAGTGATAAGAAGCAAAACCAAATGAAAGAGGCAAGACTCATTCCATCAAATGCAATCACTCAAAACGGATCCACGGAGCTAAATGCAATCAAGAAAATAATGAAGATGGCTGCGAAACAAAAGACCAAAACTCCTACAGGAGGCTCAACATATCAAGGCACTAGAAAACCATAGGGATATGATGCTGACAATAAATGGGCAAAAAACCGAAGGAGGGAGGCTATTCACAGTCACAAACAATCCCAACACACTCAAATCAAGTCAAAAAAAAACCCAGAGAGACAAATATTGACCAAAAACTCCAAAACAGGGGAAACCCTAACACCTACAGGAAATGACGCGACTGTCTGGCTGTAATCCGTGCCAGATAGGGGGTGGTGCGGGTGATGAACTGGCAACAAGCACCAGTGGGCGCGACTGTCAGACTGGAAATCGCGCCAATCAAGCCACCCCTATGAAAATGAAAATTTTGGAAAAACAGAGGTCAGATATGATCCTCTGGGGCTGAATAGGGGTCTAAGACTCAGAAAAACAACCAGAAAAGGCAAGCTAAGCAAGAAAAGACCAAGAAGAAGACCTAATGGGTGAAAGACAAACTCACACTGATCCCCAGTATGGTTGCCAATTTGTTGGTGAGGTATATACCCTCGACGGACAGAGGCGATCCCACTAGCCCTAGAGTGGGTCTAGCCACAAACGAGACATGCTATGACATCAATTCCTAGTTAAGAATTGACAAAGACTTGGTAGATCACTTACCGTAGTTCCTGCGCTGTTGTGTCGTCCA
The DNA here is from genome assembly GCA_034641835.2 of Pinus albicaulis. NCBI lineage: Eukaryota > Viridiplantae > Streptophyta > Pinopsida > Pinales > Pinaceae > Pinus > Pinus albicaulis. Next base: position 820,701,383 of record CM076584.1, on the reverse strand, counting down.
GGAGAATGGCTACCTCTCGCTCCTGATTCGACAGATCACGATCCACTCGTTGTCACGCCTGGATACCTGCACATACACAAGAAACAAAGATGATACACAACATACTTTTTCGCATTCCTAACTATCAGTCAGTCGAAGAAGACTAAATCAAATGTGTCAAATAAACATAACACAGAGATGGAATCAATACCATAGTCGAGTATATTAATTTAAAGAAGGAAGAGTACAACCAGGCTTCGACGTTGCGATCTCCCCCAGCAGGGTTCCAGTGGAGCACGTCTCACAAAGCTCGTCGGGAATTTGGACGGGGCTCTCTCTATGGGATCCTCCTTGGTTCAACCTTCTCTATAGCGATTACTCAGCTATAGTATATCTTCTCCAAGTTCAGCTTCTTGGCTATATTTTTAGCTAGCTTTTGTAAAGGGAGAAGGCTTGTTTATATAGAGGGAGAAGGAGAGGTTAGGATCCCTATAATCATGGAGGGGAGTCCTATATTCAAAGAATGTTCCATCAACCGTTTACTAAAGGAAGAGATCCATGGCTTATCGAGTTTAACCACTTGCAATGAGTCATTCCTGAGGTGGTTAAAGGAAACTTCCGCCTCTAATTTGTTAAAAAACATTCCTAAAAAGGCTGGTGTGAGCACAACAAAGAGACAGAGTGCCAACTGGCGTGGGATCTAGTGCAAATCTTCCCCATTGGTGCGAGGGGTGAACTGTCTACCTGCGCCAATGCCAAAACATAGGCTTTTATGGGCTTGTTGAGGAAATTTTCAACAGGAGAAACAATGTCCTGATGCAGAAGGGTGCAAAGAAGGTGTTTGCAGAGTATGAAACTGCCCAGAGGTCATGGGAAAGACCCTCCAATATGCAGGGTGAGGGATTGCAGGGACGGTGACAAAATGCTATGTAATAGTTTGGGAACCTGATTTATTGGAAAAGGCAATCAGGTTAGCATGAAAAATTGAATGTAAAATTATGGCGAAAAGGAAGCCTACCACTTACATATATAAAGATGGAAGTGTTGCTACTCCTAGACTTCCACAACCATAAAAGGTTGACACCAAAAAAATTGGAAGAAAAAATATCAAAAGGGATTTGCTACAGTTGTGATAGCAAATACACTAAAGGTCATAAGTGTGCTGAGAAAAAAATATTTTACATAGATTGTGAAGAGAAGGAAGAAAATGAACAAGAATCTTCAAAAGAAGAGGATATACACTAGGAACCAGCCCTAAAAGAGGAAGAAATGAGTCTGAATGCATTGGCAGGAATTACCACTCCCCAAACTCTCAAGATAGAAGGACATATCAAGAAGAAAAATGTAATAGTGTTGATTGATTCAGGTAGTACCCATAATTTTCTTCATTGTAAGGTAGCCAAGGAAGTGAATTGTTTCCTATACCCAACACCAGAATGTCAAGTGATGGTTGCAAATGGAGGAACTATAAATTTCTCTGGATTAATGCCATAATATCAAGCTAACCATGGGGGAATATATGTTGAATAGTCCAATGATTTCCATTCCAATGGGAGGAGCTGATGTTGTACTAGGAGTACAATGGTTACAATATTTGGGGACAATAGCTTTTAATTTTCAATAATTTTTCTTAAGTTTTTTTCAGAAGGAAAGGAAGCTAAATTACGGGGTATCGCAGGGAAGCTGGGAAAGATAATAAGCTCTAATATCATCACAAAGCTTCTGAAGAAAGAACAACGTGACGTAATTTCACAATTATGCTCACTAGAAGTTCTAACATCAAAATAATCTATTTCTGCAGATCTCCAAAAGGTCTTGGACAATCATTCCAAGTTGTTTGAAACTCCCAAAGGACTCCCACCTATTCGTGATCATGATCATGCTATTAATTTGATTGTAGGAAGTGTTCCTCCAAACATCAGGCCTTATAGATATTCTTATGTCCAAAAGAGCAAAATTGAACGTATGATTGCAAAAATGTTAGAGGCTGGTATAATTAAACCGAGTCAAAGTCCTTTCTCTGCTTCAGTAGTATTGCTGCACAAGAAGGATGGATCGTGGCACATGAGTGCGGATTATCGGGAGCTCAATAAGATCACTATTAAAGATAAATTTCCTATCCCTGTGATTGATGAATTATTGGATGAATTACATGGAGAAATTTATTTTACCAAGTTGGATCTTCATTCAAGATATCATCAAATTATAATGAAGACTGAAGATATTCCGAAAACAACATTTCGAACTCATGAGGGTCATTATGAAGTTTTGGACATGCCTTTTGGCCTTACCAATGCACCTTCTACATTTCAAGGGTTTATGAATTCCATTTTCAAACCCTTCCTTAGAAAATTTGTGCTAGTATTTTTTGATGATATACTAATCTACAGAAGGTCTTGGAAGGATCATGTTCAACATGTTTACAAGGTGTTCAAAATATTTCAAGAGAAACAATTATATGCAAAAAAATCCAAATGTTTCTTTGCAGTACAAGAGGTGGAATATCTGGCTCATATTCTATATCACGAGGGTGTTAAGGTAGACCCTAACAAAATTAAAGCCATTAAGGAATGGAAAGTCCCCACAACCATAAAGCAACTGCGAGGATTTATTGGGTTAACAAGGTATTATCGCAAGTATGTTAATAATTATGGGATAATTGCAACACCTATAAAAAAATTATTGAAGAAAGATGCATTTTCATGGACTCCTAAAGCAACTAAGGCCTTTGAACATCTTAAAGAGGCGATGTGCCTAGCACCAGTCTTAGCTACGCCGGACTTAACAAAAACATTTATTGTGGAATGTGATGCCTCAGGAAATGGAATTGGTGTTGTTTTAATGCAAGAAGGAAGACCCATTGCTTTTCAAAGTCATCCAATCAAAGGAAATTATTTACAAAAAGCTATTTATGAGAAGGATATGTTAGCAATACTACATGCACTAAAGAAATGGTGACCTTACCTAATGGGAAGATAGTTCAAGGTAAAAACTGATCATGATAGTCTTAAACACCTTTTGGAACAAAAACTATCTTCAAAAGAGCAGCAAAAATGGGTCACAAAGATGTTGGGTTATGACTTTGAAATAATCTGTAGAAAAGGGAAGATAATGTTGATGCAAATGTACTCTTAAGAAATAATGAAGAGGTGGAATCATTACTTTGTGCCATTTCTATTATCCAACCAGATTGGATAACTGAAGCAAGGGATGAGTGGAAGAAGGACGAAGAAGTGTGGACACTCATTCAAAAGTTGCATTAAGATCCTAGTACATCTGATACATTTTGTTGGAAAAATGATTCCTTATGGTACAAAGATCGCTTATGATATTTGTAAGAATTCCCAGCTAAAACAAAAGAATCTTTTGGAATTGCACACTTCTCTTTTAGAAGGACACTCAGGATTTTTAAAAACTTACCACAGGGTGAAGAAACAATTTTTTTGGGATGGCCTTAAATATGATATTCAAAAGTTTGTGGCGGAATGTTTGGTTTGTCAACAAAATAAAGTTGAGACAATTAAGACCCCAGGTATTCTACAACCTTTATCCATTCCAAGTCAACATTGGGAGGATATTTCAATGATTTTATCACAAAGCCATTCAAGTCTCGAAGGAAAGAGTGTCATCATGGTGGTAGTTGATAGACTTACCAAGTATGCACACTTTTGTGAATTATCTCATCCATTTAAAGCAAGTACAATTGCTACTACATTTATGGACACAATTAAAAAGCTACATTATAACCCAAAGATTATTATAAGTGACAGAGATCCCATTTTTACTGGAAAATTTTGGACGGAGTTATTTTCTTGTTTGGGTACTCAATTAGCTCATAGCTCATCTTATCATCGTCAATCCGATGGTCAAATTGAGATAGTAAATAAATGTTTGGAAGGATATCTTTTTTTTTTTGTATCCGATAAACAAACACAATGGGTCAAGTGGTTACCTCTCGCTGAATGGTGGTATAACACTTCCTTCCATACTACAACAAAAATGACCCCATTTATGGCACTTTATAGATATCATCCACCGTCCATCACATCATCTTTAAGAGAAAATTCTAAGGTTCAAGTAGTGGAATATCACATCGAGCATCAACGAGAAGTTCTCCAAATCTTAAAGGATAACCTAAATTTGGCACAAAAACAAATGAAATAACAGGCAAATCAACATCGCAGCGAGAGAAGTTTTCATGGAGGAGACTGGGTATTTTTACGGCTACAACCATACAAACAAATTTCCATAAAGCAAGCTAAGAAGGATAATAAATTATTGCCAAAGTACTATGGTCCTTAGAAGGTGTTGCAAAAGATTGGTACTACAACATACAAATTGGAGCTTCTCGCTTCTTCGCGAGTACATCCATTTTTCCATGTTTCATGCTTAAAGAAGGTTATAGGTGAAAATATTCTAGTTCAAACAATATTAATAGCCAAAAATTGATGAGGAAGGAAAAATCATATTGGAACCTGAAGCAGTCACAGGAAAAAGAACTCGACAACTACGAAATCGATCAATTTTAGAGTATCTCATCAAGTGGAAGAACTTAACCACTAAAGATTCTACATGGGAGGATGAGAATTTTATATAGAAACATTGATATCTACTCAAGCGTTGAGGATAACACTTTTTTGAAGGAGAGGGGCATGTTAGGTCCCTATATTACTAGTATATTCCCTTATTGTCATTAGTGTAACCCCCTTATTATTATTATTGTACCTCTGTAACCCCAATATTGTTATTATTGTGCCCTTACATTATTATTGTTAGGTCGGCTAGGATTATATTGTGACCCCATGGAATCCTATATATAGAAGGAGGTTATGGTCATTTGTATCATCCAAGAATTATTCATTTATGGAATGTTTTAGAGGTTTCCCCCTCGAAGTGGCTGAATTGTAAGGCATTGATCTCTCTTTTCTTATATTTTTGGAGCTGGTTTCATAACAAACCAACTCATAGATCTGCAGGAGAAAAGAGAAGAAGTGTATGATAATCATCAACAATCACAAAACAAGGTAAAGAATACTTTTGAAAGAAAGACCAAAGAAGCAAACTTCAAGATTCAAGATGTAGTTCTGAAATGGGGAGCCAACATTGAAGAAAAAAGGAAGCATGGAGAGTTTGAGAACATTTGGAAGGGGCCATTGTGATAACTGCATACCATGGCATCAACACATTTCTACTTCAGGATATGGATGGATAGCTATGTGGAGGAGGAAATGTCAATGGCAAGTTTCTAAAACACCACTCCTCCTAATTTCTTTTGTTGAATCACATTCCATTGTACATATTTCATTTTCTGTTACGATGTTTTGCAAATAAAAATGAGTTCATCATCAAGCTTGAGCCCGAGGAGAAGACCATAAGAGATTGGTGAAATCTTCAACAATTTCAAAATATTTCAGTTTTTGAAGTAAGGCATAGGAACTACAGGTTCTTTGCTATACCACATGGGCACACCATCCCCAGTGGAGCCACTGTTATCACCAATAAAATTTCATTTTTGTTAGGAAGGTCATTTGGTATAGGTTTTATTGTGTTGGTAAATTAATTCATGAAATTGATAAAATTTTTTGAATTGGTAATAATCCTAATTTTTTAGAGTCCCACATGTAATGTCATCACGGTCAGATCAATAAAAACCCATAAAATATCGGCATGCATTGGTTCAAAATTCAGTTTTATCCACTTCTCTACTTTTTCCTGAGTCTGTCGCAAAATATATGGAAAACAGGTTGTTTTCGCTACAGACCCACCTGACCAGTCCGTAGTGAATCTACCAAAATTATAACGGAAAATGCTATGAACTCATGTTTTTCTGCACCAGTAAGGAAATGGGTGAGGTGTCAAGTTTAAAGTGGTTAGAGGTCAGTATGAGGTCACGTGATTAGTTATTTGGAGTCATGGAACATGTGTGATTGTTATACAAAATTCTAATCTACAGATAAAATAAATTCTCTGAGTGTGGTGTGTTATCGTTCTATAATTTTAAGATTGGAAAGAATAATTATATAGGACAACATCAAACCACTTTTAAAGTTGGGATCTAGCCCTGCGATCTTCAGAGATGGCTCTCTCTGTATAATTTATCTTTGCTTCCTTAATAGATATTAGGCTAGTTATGATAATGCTGAATTATTTGTTTGATTAGTTGGTTGGTTGGTTGGTTAGATAGGTGATATCTTTAAATTAATTATTTTCCATTGGGCTACGGAGACAAATAAAAGATAGATTCTCCATCAATTTCTCAAAGGGTAATCACATGGAAAGCTAGTTATAGTTACTGGATCCTTAATTCTAAATGAAGTATGAAATGAAGCATTGGTGAATTCAGTAGTGATTGAAAAACATTCAAGAATTTCTCAATCAGACTTTAGAAGAAAACATATATATTGCAAACACATCCAGAAATAAGGTGTTTAGATAACAAATCTTACTTCTTCACTTTCTGTTTTACAATTAGATAATACATAGTAAAGAAACACAGTGGAAACAAATATCACAAAAGGAAAAACATCACCAGTAACATATAACACAAGTATCTTGTGAATGGTCTTCCTTATTGATGTATCAGCAGCTCAAAAAGTACAATGCTCAATAGAAAGGATTACAATGATTAGAGTCCAACCCCTGGTACTTCGAATGCATGAATTATTTAAATAAGTCTATGAAGGATGTCGTATCAAAATAGGAAATCTTCATATTAATTAGAATATAACTGTATTAAACCAACGTGCTCCAAAAAGATGGAGTAATTTGAGAATTTTCAGACATCTGGAACTTCTGTTTAGGAAATAGTTGTTGTGCGTTCTAATCGTTGCTGTGCTAGCTGTTTTGTTGGATGTAGCTATTATTCACTCATCCTGGTATTCGCACAACTTTTCCCAACAATCCTCATCAAGAAGAAGTATCCTATTTGCTTTCCGATATATCTCATCAACCTTCGTGTATCAAGAAAATGTGGATTTGACCACGAAGATATGTTTTATCTCATGCTGTATGAAAACACCATTACTCACAGCTTCCATGAAAGCTCTCCCTGTCATTGCACCTTTAATGTTTGAAAGCAATTTCCTTGAGCTTCTTCACATAATCATCTCTGGCCATAATTTTTTCATTGATAACAAACAAAGAAAGCATTCCCCTTTTAGTTAATGGCTCAATTCTGTTGAAAAAGATACTCACCACTATTTCCAATCCATTACAATTTTCCTCAAGTTGTTGCACCATATTTATTAGTGTAAGGACTTTCTTCACCTCCAGAATTTTTTCAGTCCTGTCATGTATTCCCAAATCATCAAGCTCATATATTTTCTTGGAATTCAAAAACTTAATGACCTTGTTAGCTGTATTAGGCATGTCTCCCGGATCCTTATTTATATCTGAGATGGCCTTATTAACCTTCTCAATCAGGTCCTTTTTCTAAAAAATGGTATGGATTTATGGCCAGACTTCATTCATGGATTCAATGATGCTGGTCCATATGATTTCTTTAATTTGAGCCAAGGTGTTGTCGGTGGAGGATTCTTTTAGAGATTTTTGTAAACTCTATATTTTATTTTGATTTCTCTGTGATTCTGTTGAATGAGAAATCTTAGTCTTTACCATCTGATCTTGTAAAATATTATGTTGACCCTGCAATCTTTTGATTTCCTCTGTTTGCAATGACATTTTCTCCACTGATTTTGCAAGCTGATTCGCAACATCTCCTGTACTAGTTGTTGAAGTTGTTGATGTAGGAATGATTGTAAGGGGTACAACCTCTAAATGAACAATTGAAGTTTTGGCAGCTCACTCTTTTTCCTTGACCATTTTCTCCATTTCGATCTCCATATTTTGCAGTTGGGCAGTCTTCTCCATGATGAGTTTCATCATATCATATTTCCGGGCCTCTGTCTCTTCTATTTATTTTGTAAGTGGGTCTTCTGTGGCTGACATCTTCAGCTGCTTCTTTAAGGCTGATATATCTGCATTTTTCTTCTTAATTATATCCTCCACAACCTCCAAATTTGAGGGGTCATATCCTATCCTTAAAACCAAATATTCCAAGGATTTTATCCTTGTATCCTTGGACATAGAAGAAATATTTTCCATCTTGAGTTGAGACTATACATTTTCTAAGGAGACCTGCAACTTAGAAAAATTCATAACTGTGTTGGTTAAGGTGGAAGAGATCATTTCACCTGTCTATTTGTGCATTTCCATCTGGTCAATGGGATGAATGTCCTTGATGCTAAGTTCAAATGAGCTCTGCTTGTAGTCTGCTACCATATTTGGTTTTGAAATTTGGGCTTCCAGGAATGCCATGTGCATTTTCCCCTTTTCGAAATCAAAAGCTGATAATAATCTACGTTGTGAGCTAGAGGTTTGCTTCCAGAATTGGGTGTAGGGGTTTTTCTTTAGGATTTCATTCTCAAGTTTGATTTCCCTGAAGGTATCAAAAAGTGGCTTCTCCCTTTCCCCTACAACAACACTAGATGTGGATGTCTAGAGGGCCTGCTACTAATTTAGCATGGTAGTTGAGGTAGTAGGTGATCAGGAGATCATGTGTTATGCTCAGAATTGAAAGTTCTCGAAACTCTACCAAACCCAAGAAACCGGAAAGGTCTCATTGTTGCGATTCTGACGCTGTAAACGGTTCGAAAAACTGATGTCGTATGAGGAATATATCGCATTCTATTCGTTTTCCCAAACAACTAAAATTTTTATGACAGGGTGACTGGGATGCCCAGTTAGCATGCAGGTACAGTCAGCAGGTGGTATATACTGGGAATATTCCTTTTTCTCATAACCAATTAGATTTTTCCATGTGGCGCAACCAGGACCGTTGGATGGAGTTGTGCATGTTTATTTGGCATCGTTGGATGGGTGACATGTGGCAGCCCAAAGGTTGCTATGTGTCCCTAGAAGGTTTATGTAAAATTTTGGTGGATTTGGGGGGGTTCGACCCCATGACCTCCGGCACGTGTGCAAATACCTCTACCATCTCTCCTATTACATGATTCTTAACCTCTATGTCCGCCATATGAATTTATGTTGTTATGATTTCATAGTTTGGGGAGGGGACCACCAGCGATCCCAACCTGCTGGCGGCCCCAAAGTGTGGTCACATGCTATCATACACCATGGCATATAAATGTTACAATGACGGTTCATAAACTGTGGCACCAGCAGTTATGAAATGTGGTCACATGCCATTAAAATCGTAGCATCCAACCTTCAAACAGGTGGCTATCTAAACCATGACTCCGATGACGATCTTTGCGGTCACATGTCACACCATGAAATTAAAGTTTAATATGATAGTTTTTCTGTAATGTAACCTCTGGTGGTATACAATGCAGTCACGTGTAGGGAATGGAGACAAAAGGTTAATAGAACTCTGACTCTGAGTTCTGCTCCAAATGTGGAGTTAATCCAAACCATAAACCGCACAGTTTAAGGCGGGGGGTCGGCTTGTGACCACCCTGCCCTAACCACTTGTTTTTAAATCAAACGGTCAATTGTTAGCGGATATTTATAACATGCCATTAATTTTAGGGGTTTTGGATATTTTTGGACTGTGGATAAGTGCAGTCTCCACTTTTAGTGGAGATTTTCTAGCTGTTATTGGGAAAAAGCTTTGGGAGGTCAATTTTAGACCAATTTGGGTAAAAAAAGAGTCTACCTAGACTAATTTGAGAATTATGGAGCCACTGGTGTAGAGAAAACAACCATTGAGCATTATTTGCATTTTTTAGCATAATGAAAAAGAGGGACATGCCATTGGGCGCTGGACCAACAGATGTAGCCTAGAAGGGGTGAACTTCTTCATCATGCCTACTATGTAAAACTGATGTATGATTTTATTTCTCTGTTATACACTATTGTATAATGTTATTTAGGCTTATTTTCATGCTTAAAACTCACAAATTCTTCTATGTTTCATGGTTAAAAAAACTCAGTCCTTAAGAAAAAAAATGGAGACAAATTTTACATGTGTTTTTTACTGAAAGGACACTTAGCACATCAAACTAATACACTTCTTTTAGATCAGGTTGGTATCAGAGCTAGAGTTTACTCTCTGGTGTTGTTGTGTGCAAAGATTTGTTTAACTGTTTGCAAGGGTTTTCATGCTTACTAGTCTCAAGATTAAGAGAGGAGAATGCAAATTGGTGGAAGAAAGAGGTTCTCAAAGTGAGCCATAGCAAATTAGGGCAAGATTGCCACATTCTCTACCACCTAGATCACCTCCAAAAGAAGCAAAAGTAGAATTAAGCATGCCTCTAGGAGAAGAAGAAATCCATGAAGAGGTCAATCCCAAAGAAGAAGAAAGAGTGTTAAGGAAATCATTCCATGACATGACTGAAATGGTGAGAGTACTTTATCAAGAAGGGAATGAGAGACTAGAAGGAGAAGGATCCAAACTTCACAAGGAAGGTCAGGGATCGTAAAGAGGTAAAAAAGATGAAGATAAATAAAAAAAGGGAAATGGAGGAAATGGAGACAATGGAAAGTCACCATCATTGTTGTTGTGGATTAGTCACACGGGTGTACGAAATCACACAAGCTTAGAGAGTGTGGTCTACTCTCTAAACTATTGGTAACAGGAAAAAAGTGGGGGGAGCTCGAAAGCATAAAACTTAATGGAAATAATATGCTGAAGTATGCTCTAGTTAAACTAAAACTAAAAAAACACAAATATACAGAAGATAAGTAGAGAGTTCCAAATGATAATAATGCAAATGATGGCTTGATGGCCTCTTCTTATTAAACGTTCTAAATGGAGAAGAAATTTTACCCACTTTCCAAAGGCCCCCTAGGCAATCGCTCTAGGTCCCGATGCAAGGATATTGCCTTCCAAGCTATGCCTTTGATGCAGTCTCACTCTTGCTCTCTGCTGTGGTGGACTAAGATGTTGGATGGCCAACTATCGAGTCCTCTTTAGCTCCAGCTCTGGGTCACACACAATGCTGGTGTTGCTTGGGAAACTTTGGCCAGCATAACCTTGTGATCATCCTTTGTTCATCTCTGGTGGGTTTATACAGGTGAGCTTCAAATCCTCCTTCCCTCCCTTGGTACATGATGGATGGTGACCCAAGGGAGAGGTGTGATTCCATTGTGTGCTCACATAATGTCTAAGGAGGCACTGGTGGCTGTCCTTAGGCAGTTTTCACACAAGGAGTAACTGTCCTTTGCTTGTTGTGGTCCTGGAAAGTGAATTTTTTCCATTTCCAGGAATGCGCGCTTATCGGGCAAGAAGGCGCACAGAAGGCGCTCTTCTCGAAGGATAAAGCGTGCATTTGAGCATTTATGACTAGTTCAAATCTGATTTTCTCAAAACCTTAGAGATTTTAAATACTTCTTGATTCCATAATGTATTCATGTCCTATAAATCCTTGGGCTCGACATTAATTGATGTCGTCTTATGCTGTACGATTTTCCAGTGTTAACAATTTCCCCCTAATGTGTGAGGTCTAGGAGGAACTGTATAGCCGAAATACATTATAGTTTCTTTTCTGTATCGTATGCAGAGAGAGAGAGAGAGAGAGAGAGAGAGAGAGGTCTGCGTGTATTTTGGAATTGGAAACACCTTGCACCGTTTCCGAGATAGCCATGGCCTAAGGGACCCCCTGCAAGCAGAAAAAGTATACAACATATTTACAAAATTTCAACGAGGCGGGCATGTCCCATGCTCGTGATGCTATGGATAGTTAAACAAAATTGACAGATACATGTGATGTCTGTGCCACTACTGTGGTAGTGATGTTGGTGGTTGTTGATGACGACTGCTGACGCCCTCAGGGGAATTTTTCTTTGATGATAGGTAGAATGTGGTACCCATATGCGTATTCTTGGTATGGCGTATAATTGTGCCATGTATGCATATGTACTAGATGGGACCTCCCCATGTAAGCATTGTTGTGAGAGACGCTTATGGAGGCACGGGTCTTCGACAGATCTGATCAAAGTGAAATGGTTGTAAGGTACGATACCATCGTGACATGAAAGGTTTTGCTATGGTTTAATGTCAGGAGGATCGATGACATCTGTGGACAATTATGTCTCCCACAATGCCACCCGAGGATACCCCTTTGCATGGGGAGGGATTATCAAGGTACCGCTTCCTTTTTGGAAAAGAGTTGTTGAGGTCGACAAAAAGGGAAGCCTTCACAGAACCATGAGTCACCGACCTGAGGGGTCAGGGATCAAGATATGATGGGTTTAACATAGGCATGTTGGTGAATAGTGACTGAAAACGGATGATGGGGATTCAGTGGCCTGAGGTCAAAGTATAATTGAGAAGCTTGGCGGTAGTCATAGGTATTTTTGAAGGGAAAATCCCTGGAGTCGGTAGGACTTCCAAACTGGCTATTATTGTCATAATGGTGTGTGCATGGGGGGTGAAATACTTCGACCAAGGGAGATGGGGGACTGCTGCCATGGGAGAAAAGGTGAAATATGAGGGCGAAGTGGCGAAGGGAATCATTTGCAGTCTTTGTACTCTTACCAAAAGAATAAAATAATGGGGTTTGGTTTGTACAAAAAACAGAGACGGGTACTTCAAAACATGAAATAGGGTCGGTAACTGAAGGTGTGAGGATGGTGTTTTGCTGGGGGTAGGGGTCCCATTGGTTGTTCTCATGTGCGGGGTTGATGAAGCGGAAGATGTCACATATGGGATTATGCTGATGGAGGTATGGCGAGCCAAATGCAGTGCGCGAAGGTGCACTTTCAATATGCTTGTACAACCTAATTGTCCGGGGAGGGGGTTGACTTTGAATGGTGAACTTGAACTTATGCAAGATATGTGGATGGGCATGAGGTGCTTCCTGGACTAAAATGGTATGGCCATGGCGTCTCTTGTGGGGTGATGTATGGTCTACTTTGGATGATGATCACCATGGAGGGGAGGCTCTACCGACCATTGCGGGCATTTATCATATGCAGGGTGAGGTGATGATAAACGTGGTCGGGTATGAGAAACCTATGGTTTATTTCTAATGGAGAAATGATGTTAGGATATGCAAATTTCTTTGGGACTCTATCATGCTGAGGGTAGAATGATACCTGCTTCGAAACTTTCAGTGGATGGTGCTGTGAATGGTTTGCGGGTTCTTCCTGTAAAAAAAAACTACCTCAAGTGAAAGCATCGTCTTTTCATCCAATATTATTGAAAAACATGAATTTTGGAAAAGAAGATGGGAGGGTGCATACCTGCCGGCGCTTGAAAAAATATTTTTCCAGAAAGAGAATGTGGGGCATCGCTTTCGTTCGTCATAGTATACTGATGATGGTGCAACTTACGATTTGTAGAACAAACCTTCTGATCTCTTGTTATGGACCTCCGAAGTTCTGGAAAAGGGTGATAAATATGGGATTATGGCCCTAATCCTATTCATTTGTACTTGCTGAGTTTTGGGAGATCAGAGGTGATTACAGAGCCTTTGTTGCCGTTGCGGTCAGCCTGTGTACTGGGGATTAGTGATATTATGCCGAGGTAACTTCCATGACGTCCTGCATTTCAATTTTTTCAGTTTGGTGATGCTAGGGGCCGTACAAGTTAGGTTTGTACAGCCTTAAAGGGGATTTTTGTCCTAGATTGCATGGGCGATCTAGGAAAAGAGGTGCCCCCCCTTGCGCTTATTTCCGAGGGATAGCCACGCAAAGGCGAACTGTTCCCTCCTTTTTTTGTACAAGGGTGTGCCTATCTCAGAGACAGGCGTGCAAGGGCAGGGTTTTTTGTAGAAAATTTGGGTTTTTGTTGTCCCTTTTGATGTTTCTTCTCTGTATTGATGGGTGCCTGTTGCTTGGCAGGTTGGTGTGGAGAGAGCGATATTGTCCCGAGATCCGGACCACTCTGGCTGCTGATGCTGGAGCGCGCCGTCAGTTGGCCACATGGGGCCTTCTAAAATTTAATGAAAACGAGTTCCTTCGGTCACAGGACCGATTGTTATGTTATATCATACAACATTGGCGAAGGAGGCACAATATGTTCATCCTGAGGGGGACGAACTTGATTATCCATCTAGAGACGGATATATAGTTTGTGACTAGATTACTGCCTTAGGGTGAGGCTTTGAGGTATCCACTCCCTGCTGGGCGAGTGAACATGGACAGGTTTCGAAGGAGGCATTGGTGGTGCGCCTCTTACTAAAGGGTGCATCAATATTGCATCAGTGACAGATGTGGCTGAGCGGTGTGCTCTGGCAATTATTGTGCGATTGGCAGGGTTGTTTGCTCCACATCAGGCATCGGGCCCGCAGGTGGGAGTTTTACATCACTTGAGGAACGGGCATTTTTTCGATTTTGACCGTTTCTCTTTTGATGGTATGGCGTCGCAAATGAACAGGGTCCAACGTGGATCCAAATCATTTGCGTATGCTAGCATCTTGTGCAACATTATGTACAAGAGGGTCATGCTGCTAAGGCCCATTGTCGCTGTGCCTATTGGGGGGCCGAGGGAGCCACGCATGAGGAGGTGGGCTCTAGTGATGCCACATGATGATGGGTCATTATTGGAAAAACACAATGGAGGCCTGGCTCGAGGCCAATCTGCAGATTTTTTTTCCCTACCCGTACGCGGGGATGGACTTTCATGGTGATCCAGATATCGGTCTCCCTTTTGGTTATGTTTGGGGTCCTGCAACTATGTGCTATTTTTCTGCATTTTTTCAAGTTTTTACGTAATTGTGTGTTTTGTTACTGACACTGAAATTATTTTGGTTACTCATGCAGATGTTGGTGAGGTGGGACGCCCAGTGGCCCGACTGGTGGGTCATTATCCTCATCCACGACTGTAGGGTGTTCAGGGAGGAGGTGCCGCAGGTGGACCAGGTGGTGTCGATGGAACTGGCGGGGATGGTGCTGGCCCTTCTGGTGAGGTTAGCAGCTTGGTTGCAGCTGAAGTAGTGGCCGAGTGAGCTTGTGCAGATGCGGCTGAGGCACACATTGTAGTACTTACAGCTCAGGTGGCCGCTCTAGAGGACTTCCAGGGTCGAGTGGACCGTTTGACCCACGGGTTGCCTGCCCCAAGGTTTTATGGATGACCTTGAGGAGGTTTGGCTAGAGACAGTGATGGCCTGCGAGAGGGATTACCGTCCCACTCTATGACGGGTAGCTATCGCAGTGGCGAAAGCAGCTCTGGTGGTGGCACCAGGAGAAGTGGTGGGCCCAGGTGCTCCTCTTGAGGGGGGAAACCCCCTAGAGTAGTTTTGTACACAGGGAAAGCACCCGTTATGAGGATGCTTCAATTTTTTTTTTTTTTTTTTTTACGACCTTTGTATTTTTGGGCTAGCCATTGGGCCAATGATACTATTTTTGTACTCAGATACACATATTTTTTGATATATATATGAGAGATCTTTTTGCTATCTATTTCGGTTTATGCATTTTGTGTTATGCTGATGGATATCTATGTTTTTGGCTTTTTATGTATGGTGGTTTATTCGCAATGCATTCCAATCTAGGATATTGTTGGCTATGTGATCAACTGCTTGGTTTTGATTCCTTGATATATGTGAAAATGTAATGTAATCAAATTGTCTACTTAATATTTTGGCATGCAAATATCTTCTATACAGGTTTGTGTCTTTGGTTTCAAATGTTTGGTTCAATTGCGATTCCACTAACAGGGAATCAAGGTAGACATGCATATGGTGGATGCCCCAATGGAGGGCCTCACACATAAGTTTGATAACGACGTCATATTCTGCCTGATTGTTGGTTATGATCCGATGCACACGCCGTTTGAACACAGTGGTGATCGGTCATGGTGGTAGATGACCTAGGCAGCTGCAACTACGTTTTGAGACCATCGCGATGCTCCATCAGCAAATCTGAAATAGGGTTCAAGCTGCTGATCCATGGTGGCACTTTGAGCGCGTTTAGGTCCTTGGGTAAAAAATATTTAGCTGTTGGGATTTTTGTGTACTCTAACTATAGGGGATAAGGGCTATTGGGGCCCTTATGGGTATAAATTCTTGAGGTAAAGGCCGTTGATGGGGTTAGTGAGGTAGGTCTTGTCCGGTTCCATCAAGATGTATGCCCCCTACTGGAGACAATGTTTGATGATATAGGGCCCTTTCCATAAGGTTTCAAACTTTCCTAGCCCTAAGGCCTCTTTTGTGACATCATAGTGAAGGACTAACTCTCCCTCGATAAATGAGCGAGTTGTGATGTGGTAGTCGAATGATCCTTTTACCCTTTTCTTATGGGCCTCATTATGTTGCAGCGATTGTCACATGCTTTTGTCAACTAGCTCTAGTTGTACTAGGTGTTGTTCTAGAGGCTGAGTGTCATCAAGGAGTTCGATGGCGGTATGCAAGTTTGGGATCTTGTGGAAATCTATGCAAAAGCATAAGGTGCCTTGGTATTTTGCGATAGGAAGAAAGAGGAATTCCTTTGACGAGGAGGTTGTTAAAATCCTGTTTTGGGCATGCGATGATACAAGTCGTATGTGGTGAATTGTGTCGCTGGCATGCGGCGGGGGAAGGATCTCGGTAATGGAGTCCTGTGTGAGCCTAACGTCGGCTTTCCCGCTAGGATAGTCAATTTCCAGTAGGTGGAAGTTGTTTTTATCACAGAGGTGCCTGAATGCTTTTAGCAGCGGGCATACCTACGGTGCATGATCATGACCGGTGCAAATGATGCATGGTATCACGGCGCTAACAGAGTAGATAGTGTGAGATTCTACAGTACTCGATGTTCCTGATGTGGATGCTTGGAAAGGGTTGGGTGTGGACCAGGTAGTCTTCTGCTTCCATTTTTGTGTCGTAGGTTGAGACTTGCCTCCCTTTTTGGTGGGTGGTTGAATTAATGTCACTCTAGCTACTCTCAGTTTGGGGAGATGTGTACACTTAAACATATGATGAAAGTGTGAGAAAATTCGGCAATAAGTGCATGTGATATTCTCTTGATTAGAGAGGAGTTTTTGAGGAAGAGGTGAGACTATGCGGAGACTGTTTGCAAGGGGTTTGAGTTCTCTGCATTGGTTGACTCGCTGATCATTTAGATCACAAAGGCCACATGTTATCCTAGGCTTGGCCTGGGGTATACGTGGTTGGTGTGTGGTCTTATCAAGCTTGACACACCATTGCAGTGGTGGAGACGTTGGGTCACAATGTATATTTTTTGCCATTCTTAGAGATCTCTCGTCCTCTTTTCTACACCATTAATCATGTTGATAGTGGGACGGATCCGTGAGACATAAGTACAATGTCGGTTTTAATGATTACCCTGAAATATAGGAAAAATATTCGTCATATGGGGGTCCCATCGTGCGTCGTTTGAGGCCAGGCGGCGAACCAACTTCACAATGCTGCTAAGTTAGGGCAGTGGACGACTATATGGTCCATCTGCTTGCATAATGTGCATGCGGGTGGGTTTCATGACGTGCCTTTAGAAGTAAGTAGGGGTTCCCCCCTCAGCTGTTCTTCGACTGAAAATAACATTATAGAACCACTCATCTCGTCTGCTTGGGTCATAGAGCTACCGATGGATTCGACATCCATATCCACTTCTTGGGAAAGATTAACTATGGCTGAGTGGAGGTTAGCAAGGGCTAGCCGGAAGCGTGGTATGTAGTGAAAATCCTCGATTAGGTGATTGTCAGCGCATAATGGGCATGTGAATTATGCTGCCTGTAGCCCCATGTAGTAAACCCTTTCAATTGGATACCATTTGTGAATGTGTTCCAATGTGGCACACTCTTCAAGGTAGTGGTGACGTTCATCGCATAGCGTGCAACGTATAATGGGCATTATTGCAGGGTGCTCTACAAATTGGTGCTCCTCTTGTAAGTATAGGATGGTACGCGACTCGTTATTGATAGGATCACTCGACCGCATGTAAGGCATCCCTATATCGTGGTATTTCTAGAAAATGGTTGGTATAGTGCCCATAGGTGTCATAGATAGCACATGCGTGATTGGTACGCAGCGGTTTTCTTGGACTTTTGGTGGCAAGTTCCTTTTTATAAGAACGCCATGTCAAGGTGCCTACCTCACAACCGAGGAGTGGTTTTAATTCGTCCAACTCCGGGCATATGTGGGTAGGGTGTCCTATGACTTCACATATAGTGCAGGCTGATGAATCCATTTGCATGGTGGGGGTCACCACTTTCATTCCTTTCTTGGCGATTTTCTTGGTCGTGGTCACTGGTTTGGCAATGGAAATTTCCCTTGCGGGGCAGTTTTGACTGCTACTTGGGTAGGTTGGGGCTTCTCAGGACCGAGGGGCTTTATGCTATTCCTATAGGGGGAACGAGGTACCACACTAGGAATGCTAATGATATAATGGGTAACACTAGTGTTGCCAAGACCTGCTGGGAGGTGAGGCCAGCAGGTGGGTAGAGGAAAGGAGTTTGGGAGGCGACATAGACTGGGGAGGCAGCCATAGCTGATGCCTCGATGTCGTTACTGCTTGAGTCCGTGTCCTGACTAACCTCGGTGCTTGATGTGGACATCATGCATACTGAGGCCCCTGTGGCATTGGGCGATACCTCAGGGGTAATGGGAGGATCTCCTAGGAATGACCCTAGGACGGATGACGGTTTGAATTGGCCAGGGCCATATTCTTGATACTATGAAAGACCATCTATGGCTGTATCTACATAGGGTAGAACCATATCTGTGTTGGTCAAGGGATGCTTTTCACTGTGCGTTAGCTGGTCTACTATGATGATTCTATCCTCTTGGGGGAACATCATGATGCAGAAGATGGAGGATGCTATGGCAGACATGGTGTACATGTAACTCTGCTCAAGGAGTATATTGTAATCCAAGTGAGAGTCCAAGACTTCAATGTCTATGTGGACCGTCTTGCCGACTAAGCAGAACGATACATTTTGGAAGAGACCGACGGGGGTTGAGGGACGACTGTCATATGCTTTGAGTGTGATGAAGAAAGGTGTGAGTTTGGAGGCTCCTAACTTCTGCCATACATTATTTGACATGATGCATGTGGATGCACCATCGTCAATGACACATCGGTGAATAATGATATTCTGTACCGATACTGGTATCTGGAAGGCAACCATGGAGGGAAGCCTAGGGGTGGCTTTGTCTAAATCAAAAGCCATCATGCACGTGTCGGTAGGGTCGACAGTGCCTAATGCGGAAAGTAGGGCTT
The DNA here is from genome assembly GCA_034641835.2 of Pinus albicaulis. Taxonomy (NCBI): domain Eukaryota; kingdom Viridiplantae; phylum Streptophyta; class Pinopsida; order Pinales; family Pinaceae; genus Pinus; species Pinus albicaulis. Next base: position 820,682,285 of record CM076584.1, on the reverse strand, counting down.
TTCATTGTTTTGGGCACGACTGCAATACTTCCAAAGCGGACATAGTAGTAGGTGATTGAGCTAAATTGTCTACGATGCTGTAATTGTGGGCTGCTTTGGAGTAATTACCTGCTCGCCTATTAGGCCCTTTTACCATTTATGGCAATGGTTCCAAATGAATCTTTGGAATGGTTAAAGGTGCAGTCGACGCGCTTGTACTAGCCCCTGATGTACTAGTGTCTGGTGGGGTGTCATAGCTACGATTCTGAGTTTGAAAAAACATTTCTTCCCTAGCCATGTAAATTTCATGGTTGTTTTTCCCAGAATCGTCGGGGTTTTGCTACTGAGTGCTGACCGTTCCTCATGGGGGAAGGTTTCTTGCATCAATACAGTTTTCTGGGAAGATCCTCCTTGTCCTCGGTTACTCTGAAGCTTTTTAAGCTTAGGGAGTTCAGGACAATGGTGAGTATAGTGCTCGTACTCACCACATATTGAACAAGAATGGTTTGTTCATAGAGGTGGCCTTTTTCCTTTCCTTTGGGAATTGCTTGGCTCCTGGTTCTAATTCCGGTTGGAGTTACCTTCAGCCCGGGATCGTGGTGGGTGCTGTTGGTTGCTGCCCCCTCTCTAGGGTTCCCTTTGGGCTTGTTTTTTACCTTTCTCTTAACCACGTTATGAGGGTAATTCTCCTGATCATATTAGTGTGGTTGATTACGGGACGACTGCACAAAGTTCACCTGTGCATTGCTTTGCGTAGGTGGGTTATGTGCTTGGGACTGAGCATATTGCTATCGCATGTTTGCACCTAGCCATTGGGGGGGAGTTCTTCTGTCAGTTTTTCTTCCTACGTACTGGGTCCCCTCAGCTGGAGGATAAGGTCCTCCTTGGTGATACGCTGGCACCCTATTAGTCAATTGCTGTATATGATGACTTTGAAATCCAAGTTGAGACATGTTCTGGGTAGACCAATGTGTGTAACTGGGATTCTGACTATTGCTGCCCAGGTACCCTTGGGTAATTGACCAATAAGTCCGTTTGTAGAGTTAGACACGCCTGGAAATTCTTGATAAGATTGCAAGCACGGGGTGTTGGGCAGGATATTGTATATGTATCCTGATTGTGTGTAGATCAGTTCAAGCTGCTTGGCTTTACTGATTACATCCTCTTCGGATGTGGGGTTACGTTGCACCACATCCTTTGAAATATCTGCCGTTAGAGTTTTCAAGAATAAATATAAAAGGACTTGGTCATTGAGTTTTGCTTTTCATAAACTGCGACACTGCCTCCACTCATGGAGATGCTCTGAAATATGGGTAGAGGGGGATTGTCTGAAATGAGTTAGTAAGTCCATTCCCGAATTGTGGTGAATGGGCAACTGAAAGTATATGAGGAACGCGGTAGAGAGGGTGCTAAAGTTTATATGTGAAGCAAGAGGTTGCTCCACGTACCATTTCACGGCCACTCCCGTAGGAGTGCGTTGAAATAGCCTCAACCGAATAGTCTCGTCAATGATGTTATTCGATGAGCACCACAGGTGAAAGGTCATTATATGATTTCCTGGGTCTTCTGCTTGCTTGCCTTCAAACTTTGGTATGTCTGAAGGGAGCTTCTTGGGCATGGAAGGTCAATTGGGGTCATGTGCGATGGGGTCATTGGTGAGCTGGGTCAAATCTGGTATATTCAACACCGCTAAGAAGGGTGACTGGGAGGTTGATGCCATGGCAACGTGTGAAGACACGAATTTCTGGTTAGAATGAGGGTTAGTCTGTGACGTACCCTATTGTGAATTCATTTTTCTTCTCATATGGGATGTCTCCTCGGAGTGGTGTGCAGTGTGGTGTTGGGTTATCGATTAGGGTTCCAAACTAAGGTTTCTCCAAGAAACGAGGAACCAACCACTGTGGCAATGTTCCGTCTTTGACGCCTAAACGACGAAAGACCTGGAACCCCTCCTGGTAATGGGGGGAGGTCCAAAAGATGCTTGGACCAATGAGGTTCCATTGGAACCATTTGAGTGTTGACCAGGTTAGGTTTTGGAAAATTTTTGAAGGATCAAGTTTGTGATCACGACAAATTTATGGCCACATACATAAAACAAAGCGAAAATGAAATGAATTTTCCTTTAACTTAATCTATGTGATCAATCAATAAAAAAATGGTTTTGTTTGTTTACGCGTGATACTCAAAATCCTATAAGACTTAATACGTCCTCACACACTCAAAAGTAACTGGGCCTTGAGAGGATTTCTTGCGAGTGTTGGCACAAGGTCCCGTAAAAGCTGGCGATGCCCCCAGTCAACCGAAGAGAATCAACCAAGGTAAGGGTAGAGGGTCTGACACTTGCTTGCACCGTCATATATAGGGTAAAGGATGCCCTAGTTTTGGCCACTAAGAACCAACGTCGCCCTTTGAGCGTTCAAGTCTTGGGCTTCTTGGTAGTCATCTAACAGTACCGAGTATCAGCCGGGTCAGGTAGCCCCAACTGATACCGCACGCACTGCGCCTAAGCCTAACCCCCTCTGAATTGGGTCTCTACGACGCTCGAGTTTTCTTTTCCGTGGGTTGATAGGTGGATTTAAAAGCTCCCTAAATACACAACTTATATGTTTCAATGTGAAGTGTGATCAAGGTGGCTTATTGGATGCCTACCCCCTTGATCCTAACTTAATCTATAAATTCTCTTGTGGCCCCTATGGGGAGAATTTAGTGAGTTGGTTAAAGTTATTTTTAGGTGGCTTTATTTTCTTAGTGGGTGAATGTGTGTGAGCGTATTGTGAATAATCTCATAATTTGAACATATGGATATCAGTGATCCTTTACAAAAGTCCCCTAGTTAAACTATGTGACGTTGTTCCTTGCTCAAATGGAAAGCATTTGTGGATAATGGCCCGCTTCCAAATCTTCCTAATTAGTCTATGTGAGTGACTAAAGGGAGATGGCTAATCACAAATGTAGAGAATTCATATGCTTGTCTAGGGTCACCAAATGGTGCAAAGACAACAGAGATTTCTTGCTCTAATTGGCGATTCAATCCTAGTCCCGTAATTTCTTAGATGCAAAAATTGAATTTAAACTAAACAATTTCTACGCTAGCTTATACATGTGTGGTCATGAGCCCCTTACTTGGACTAGTTAAACTAAGTGTGCATACTAGAATGTGCAAAAAACATAAATTGTTCGGAAAGCAATGGTTAATTCGCCCCTTAAACTATGTGAACACTTTTTGCAAAAACCAATTTAAATGAAAACTAACTAAATGCCTACAGAAAGAAACAAAAAATGAGTTTTCAGAAGTTGTGGGGTATCAACATAGGTGTTGGAAGATACATTAGGGGCTGCCCAACACACTTACAAGCAGAAAAAATGCAGAAAATAGGGAAAAAAAAATCTCTCTGCAATTTTCGCGCAAAAGCCCTTGACAGGTGCGCCTTCCTACGCGCAATGCGCCTCTGTGAGGAAAAAAATGCACTCAAAAATCCTGCAAGTAAAAATATTAGGAGCTGCCTTCATCATTTTGTCACCTCAGTGAGTCTAGGGACTGCAAGATGGGTCAGAGGACTGTCAGCTCCACTCCAGCATAGACAAAGGGTCTCCTGCAAAAGATGGCACAAGCACATAAACTTGAAACACGTCAGTGGAGTTGCCAATCCTGTTGTTGTGGATTAGTCGCACGGGTGTATGAAATCACACAAGCTTAGAGAGTGGACTATTGGTATCAGGAAGAAAGTGGGGGGAGCTCAAAAGCATAAAACTTAATGGAAATAATATGCTAAAGTATGCTCTAGTTAAACTAAAACTAAAAAAAACAAAAATATATAGAAGCTATATAGAGAGTTCCAAACGATAATAATGCAAATGATGGCTTGATGGCCTTTTCTTATTAAACGTTTGAAATGGAGAAGAAATTTTACCCACTTTCCAAAGGGCCCCTAGGCAATGGCTCTAGGTCCCGATGCAAGGATGTTGCCTTCCAAGCTCTGCCTCTGATGCAGTCTCACTCTCTCTCTCTGTCGTGGTGGACTAAGATGTTGGGTGGCCAACTATATAGTCCTCTTTAGCTCCAGATCCGGGTCACACACAATTTTGGTGTTGCTTGGGAAACTTTGGCCAACATAACCTTGTGATCACCCTTCGTTCATCTCTTGGTGGGTTTATATAGGTGAGCTTCAAATCCTCCTTCCCTCCCTTGGTACATGATGGATGGTGACTCAAGGTTGAGGTGTGATTCCATTGTGTGCTCAAATACTCTTTTGTGTGCTCACATAATGTCTAAGGAGGCGTTGGTGGCTATCCTTAGGCGACTTTCACACAAGGAGTAACTGCCCTTTACTTGTTGTGGTCTCGGAAAGTGAATTTTTTCCATTTCCAGGAATGCACGCTTCTCGGGCAAAAAAGCGCACAGAAGGTGCTCTTCTCGAAGGATAAAGCATGCATTTGAGCATTTATGACTAGTTCAAATATGATTTTATCAAAAACTTAGAGATTTAAATACTTCTTGATTCCATAATGTATTCCTGTCCTGTAAATCCTTAGGCTCAACATTAATTGATGTCATCTTCTGCTGTACGATTTTCCAGTGTTAACAATCATCACCATCATCTTCATCCTCATCATCCTTTACTTCATCTTCAGTACATCAGCCATAAAAGTCAAAGAACACTGGTAAAATTCCTTTTCTAAAACTTGATGTTAAGTTTGAATTGCCAATGTTTAATGGTGAAGTCAATGCAGAAAAGCTTGATAATTGGATTAGGCAATTGGAGGTCTATTTGAGAATTCAGAACCTTCATGATGATGATACCAAAATCCAACTAGCTTTATTGAGTATGGAAGGTGCAACTCTTGTTTGGTTGGAAGCCAAGACAAAGGAGGAGATCAAGAAGCATGATAATATCATCCCACCATGAACTGATTTCATTACTGAAATAAAACAAAAATTTTGTCCATTATCTCACATGCAAAAAGCCATAATGAACTGGCAAATTTTTAGACAATTGAAAGGAAAAAATGTGCAATAATACACCCAAGAATTTAGGAGAAGAGCTCTCTTATTAGGGGTAGATTTGCAGAGTCAAGATACTTTTCTCAAGTACAAACGAGGCTTACATAACTACCTAAAACATACTATTCTCATGTTTAACCCTACAAGCTTAGATGAAGTTTGTGTTCAGGTCACACATCTAGAAGCAAGAGGGAAAAACATTACTGATGAGAGTAGGAAGAAACATTTTAAGGGGAAAAACAAAGAGAAGTCCTCAAAAGGTACAGGCAAAAATAATGAATCTGTCAAGAAAGAGGGAGAAAAAGTGGTTTGTAAACATTGTTCAAGAGAAGGCCATGAAGAGAAAAATTGTTGGAAATTACATCCTGAAAAGAGACCCAAGTATAACAATAACAAAGGGAAGCAGAAAACTGCAGCTACAACTCAACATGACTTAGGAGAGGATTCAGGTGATGAATAAAAAATTACAACCATTGGATTGAAGAACATGAAGGGGAAATAAATTGAAACTAAACCTAGTACTAGTACATCAAATTGTCACATACAAGCTCCAAATGAAGAAGAGAGAATTGAACTGTTTCATGTGAGGGTCATATCCAAACATACCAAGATTGACACACTGTTTGACAGTGGGTCAGAAGAAAACTTAATCTCTAAAGACTTGGTCAAGAAACTTAATATTGAGACCATTCCACATCCAAAACCATATCCACTTGGGTGGATTTGTAAGGATGCAAATTTACAAGTTTCAAAGAAGTGCATATTGCGCTTTGCAATAACTACACATTTTGTTGACACAGTTGAATTAGATGTGGTTCTGCTTGATATTATAAGTATTGTGTTGGGCAGTCCTTACTTGTATAACAGGAAAGCGATCTTCCATCGCCATGAGAACAAATACCATTTATTCAAAGATGGCAAGGATTTAATTGTTAGAGCACATCGCAAGAAGACAAATATTGCAATGGTAAATGCTGGACGGGTAAAGAGGCTGGTGAATTCAAAAGAATTTTGTTCTTCTAATGATTAAGCCTAAAGTTGATGTTAATCATGAATCATTTGAAGAATGTGATCCTAAGTTGAAGTCAAATTTATATGATGTAGTTGATGCACATCATGAGATGTTTCAAGAGCCAACATGATTGCCTCCAAAAAGGGAGATTCAACATGAGATTCATTTGCAACAAGATTTTCCTCTTCCAAACGTCAGCATGTATCGCATATCGATAATGGAGAATGCTGAAATAAAGAAGCAACTCAAGGACATGTTGGAAAAGGGACTCATAAGGCCAAGAACTTCGCCATGCAGTTCACCCATAGTCTTGATTCCTAAGAAAGATGGGACTTGGCGCATCTGTGTCGACTTCATAGCTTTGAACAAGATAACGATAAAGAATCAATACCCACTCCCAAGGATATATGATTTGTTTGATCAGTTGAAAGAAGCAAAATTTTTCACTAAGTTAGATTTACGAAGTGGATATCATCAGGTAAGAATTGCATAAAGTGACATATGGAAGACTGCATTCAAAACCAAACAAGGACTCTTTGAGTGGTTGGTTATGCCATTTGTTTTGTGTAATGCACTGATGAATTTCATGTGTGTTATGGATAATGTTTTGCGTCAATTTATTGATGAATTTGTGATTGTGTATTTAGATGATATACTCATTTTCAGCAAAACAAGAGAAGAACATGTCTTGCATGTGAAAAGGGTGCTTGATGTTTTGAAGAAAGAGCAATTATTTCTTAAGATGTCAAAGTGTGAATTTGGAAAGACTTATCTGGATTATTTGGGACATATTTTAGGAGGAGGCGATTTCAGAATTGATCTTTCTAAAGTGGAAGCCATTGTGAATTGGCCAACTCCCAAAATAGTAATCGAGGTAAGAAGTTTCTTAGGCGCAACTCAGTATTGGAGAAAGTTTATTGCGAACTTTTCTTCCATAGCAGCTCCTATGCATGCAGTGACAAGTGTGAATAAAGGCTTCCAATGGGGAGGCAAACAACAATAAGCTTTTGAAGGTTTAAAAGACAAGATCAATTCAGCTCCGGTCCTTGCATTACCGAATTTGAGACAACCATTCGAGATACAAACTGATACTAGTGATTATGCCATGGGCACAATACTTTTGCAGCATGGTAAGCCTACCGCTTCTCATTCTGAAACATTCAATGGTGTTATAAATAATTATCCTACATATGAAAAAGAGATGTATGCATTGGTACAAAGCGTCAAGAATTGGAAACACTACTTGATGGGTAAAGAGACGGTTATACATACCAATCACCAACAATTACAGTACTTGCAGTCACAAACGAAATTGTAGCAATCATGACATTTCGGGTGGATGGGATTTCTTCAACAGTTTCACTTGGTTATAAGGTAAAAGAAAGGTATTTTCAAGATGTATATGCTAGTTTGAGTGAAGGGAATCAATTTGAGGAAAATTATTATCACATAACAATTTGTTGTTTGATTTGGGCAAGCTGTGTATACCACAAGGAGAGAGGCTTAGTGTCATGAGAGAGGCTCATTCGTATCTTATTTCTAGACACTTCGGGGTAAGAAAAATAGTGGTGCATCTATAGAGGTATTTCTATTGGCCTCGCATGATAGATAATGTGTCACGTTTTGTAAGAGGTTGTTTTATGTGTGCAACAATCAAGCCTAGCAATAAGAAGCTTGGGTTGTACATGCCACTATCGGTACCATCAAGGCCATGGGAGAGTGTCTCCATGGAATTTGTTGGAGGTATACCTATGTCAAGAAAAAAACACAATTATCTTTATGTAGTTGTGGATAGATTCAGTAAAATGTGTATAATTATGCCATGTAAGAAAAATATTACTGCTGAACAAATTGCTGAACTTTATTTTCAACATGTATGGGTTCATTATGGTTTGCCAACTTCTATTTTTGGTGATGGGGATTCTAGGTTCGTTGGGAATTTTTGGTCCAATATTTGGAAGATTATGGACACAAATTTGAAAAAGAGTATTGCTTTTCATCCGCAAACTGATGGCCAAACCGAGGTGGTGAATAGAACCATTGTGCATCTATTGAGAGGATATTGCAGAAAACATCCCAAGTTGTGGGACGAGCAACTGCATTACATTCAACACGCTTACAACTGAGAAAAGCACTATTCTACAAATACTTCACCTTTTGAAGCCTACTTTGGGTATTTGCCAAAATCGCCATTGGACTTCATCTTGGAGAAGGATGTTGCAATTGATGGGCATAGTGATATTAACAAGGCTCGAAAGTTCATTGAGAAAATTTAGATTATTCATTAACAAGTTCAAGAACATCTGGAGAAGATTCAAAGAAAATACAAGGAGAGGCATGACAAACATAGAGTTGATCACAAGTTTCAAGTAGGAGATGAAGTATGGTTGCACATAAGAAAATAAAGGATGCAAGGAGAAGGTAAAAAGATCAAGCCCATTCGCTATGGTCCATTCAATATCATCAAACAAGTTGGTGATAATTCATTTCAACTTGACTTGCATTCATATATGCAAATTTATTCCGTGGTCAATGTGGAAAATTTACATTTGTATGAGTCTCCTTTGATTGATGATCAAGGGAGTGATATTCAACTATCATCTATAGAAGATTTCTCACCATAATTTTTAGATGAGCTCAAGGAGGATACCATCCTTGACAAGAGGACACACACTTCTAAGAGGGGAAGTTTCGATTATCTTCTAATTTGGCTCAAGGGCAGCAAACCAGGTAAGGCAAGGTGGGTGGAAGTTGAAAAGGTGAGGGAGCTGTACCCTCATCTTTTGAACAGGTAATTAAATTATTTTGGGGTCCAAAAGCTTCCCAATTAGGAGGTGTGATCAGGAGATCACGTGTTATGCTCAAAATTGAAAGTGCTCGAAGCTGTACCAAACCTGAGCAACCAGAAAGGTCTCATCGTTGCGATTCCGGCATCGTGAACAGTTCAAAAAACTGATGTCGTATGAGGAAGATATCATGTTCTGTTCGTTTTCCCAAACAACTAAAAATTTTATGATAGGGTGACTGGGATGCCCAGTCAGCATGCAGGTACAGTCAGAAGGTGGCATATACTAGGAATATTCCTTTTTATCATAACCAATTATATTTTTCCACGTGGTGCAACCAAGGCTTTTGGATGGAGTTGTACATGTTTATTTGGCACCATTGGATGGGTGACACGTGGAAAGCCCGAAGGCTACCACATTGCTGGAGAGGTAAATCCCCTCTATGGATAGAGGTGATCCCTACTAGCCCAGATCAGGTCTAGCAACAATCAATCATGTAGTGATGCAAGTATCTAGTTACAAAATGAGAAGAAATGACAAGTTTCCTACCTCAGGTCCTACGCGATGGTCATCGAAGGAAGGATGACGCTTCCCGTCCTCTGCTTTGGTAACTAAATCTTGTAACTATACATCAGTTAGAGAAGATGTAATTCATTGCATCAAAGATAAAGATACACAAATGAAACCATAATCAAATTTGCGTATCATTAATAAAACAAAGGAACGATACAACCTTAAGCTCTGACGCTAGATCTTCCTTCGGCGGGGTCGACAATGGAGCACGTCTCAATGAAGCTCGTCGGAAATGGGAGAAATCTCTCTCTCTTCGGATCCCCACAATGGTGGGATTGGCCCTATCCTCAAGGAAGCTTCCATGATAGGTGGAAAACCACTTCTCCTACATGGAGATCCAGAGCCAAACCTCCCAAATCATTTTAGAGACTTGTTCAGAAGTTGGTTGGAATCAAACTTCCGCCATTTATTAAAAAAAAACAATCCTTATTAAGCTTGGTGCGAGCAATACACTAGGACAGAGCGCCAGTTGGCACGCCCTCTTTGGTGGATTTCCCCCATTGGCGCGAGGGCTGAATTGGCTGATCGCGCCAAGGCCAAAAGGTCAGTTTTTAGGGTTTTTCAGGGGAGACTTTCTTTAGAGGAATGATTTTCCTTGTCAAGGGGGATTCCATGAAAGTGGTTTCAGGTTATGTCACTGCTCACAGGTCACGGAAAATGCTCTCCAATGTGCGGGACAGGGGATTGCAGGGACGGTGAAAAATTACTGTGTAATAGATTCCCCCTAAAGCATGAGGCCCGAGAGAGAGAGAGGGGTGAAATGCTTTATGAGAACTTTCCCAATTGAAAACAATGCCGTCGGAAAACCTGTGTAGACAAGTACAACTGATATCAAATACATGATGTGTGGTATGGGTGCAGCCATCCATAATAGAGTATACAATATTCAAGATCCAAGGTATGGACGTAGCCATCAAATCAATGTGTCATTTAACCAATCATGATAATCCACAAAATCCACAGCCTGGGTTCCATAAGCCAAAACCCAGGGTCTTGCGCTCCATCTCGAGCTGAACAGAGTACAAGTTCTAGCATGTGAGTAAGTGAGCTGAAGTTGAACATGCAAGAACATTGTTTGATTACCAGCCAATGACAGACGCGAGAGGAACCACCAATAATGACAATGGCTCTCAAGGTAATATAGGTACAATCCACTGAATGTGAACAGTGAGTTGGCGTCGAACACCCGCAGAATCATCTGATCAAAGGTCAATGATGAAAACCTTACGTCGAATGCGAAGAACCTGCCATTGAGGCATGCAGACTCTAAGGTAATTGAAGGGAGTCTCTAGATCAGCTTCCTAGATAATGAGCTGAAGTCGACAGGAAGTGAACTTGATTGAAGGTGGGCCATACTGTTTCCCACATCATCGACACAAGACAGAGGAACATAATTTTTGTGAATCACGATCAGTAGAGAATCAGATGGAGGTTGAAAACTGCAGAGGTCAACTTCTCTTGAACATATCGACGACACGACATTGGATTTGGCAGTATTTGACATCAAAGGATTTGAGGCCATGATGATGAGGCAAAGAGCAGATGAGCGGTCAAAGAAAGATAACCCAAACCCATGGAGGCAAGCGGAAAATGAGATGAGATGTCCCCAACCTGACATGAATGCAGACAAGTGCCATGTTCAAGAGAGACATACTGCTGACATGACGCTGATACTGGTTTCATTTTTCCCCACCATTTCTGGCGAGTACCCCATTATTTTTGAAAACAAGCTTGAAGGGGAGCATATGATTGCAATATAAGTCTGTCCTTCGGACAAATCCATCCTAGTACATTTAACGAGCCCTAGGAAGGAGGAACTCGAGTATCGTCACTACGACGGAATACGATGTCATTAGATTTTAACGAGTTTGAAAAAGGAAGAACTCGACGTCTTTTCATGTTTAGAGAATTTGAAAAGATAGCAGAAAACTAAACTCCAGTAGTCCCTTTTCGTAGATAGTTCCTCAGATCCAAAAAGGTAGAAAACTGTGTCCGAGAAAACCTCCTAGTCATGATAGGCTAGGGTATTCCTTTTTCGTAAATAATCTATCCCAGCCCAAAAATGGGGTAAACGTATACTGAGTAGATATTGCTTCACAACCATTTAACGAGTTCAAAATGACAAGAGTCTTGGCAATATTTTCAATTTTAGAGAGTTAGAAAAGAGCTGAAAGGTGCCTCCTCCTGGAGGAACGAGTGGTATAAAGGGTAGCGACTGGTTCCGGTAATGGTGGAACTACTTAGAACAAGTAAAGGTTAAGAGGCTGGCTAAAAAAACCACTCATCGCAGCGGTTCCTTAGGTATGGGTAAAACAACCAAGTGAAGGCATATGATCGGCCAAGAAGACAGTGACGATGGAGTGAGAAAACTAAGGCTCATCTGGAAAAACAGGTTGATAACATGGCAATCACGAGAGGTAAAATTGGAAAGGTGTCATTTTTACACAAGCTTGAAACAAAGATAAACTATGCTTGAAACCAGTTTCATTTTTACACAAGCTTCAAACAGAAACAAACTATGCTTGGAAAAGTAAGCATTCCCCCAACATGGTGACTCAATTCGAGGTACATGCCCCCCAAGTTTCAGTCCATATGAAATGCAGAGGGAGTGAAGGTTCAAATTATGAGATCAAGAGAAAGACATGACTGGGAATTACGAGATCTTATCAAAGAATCGAATTGAACAAGAAAGTGTTTCATTGTTTTAACGAGGTTGACACATTAAAAGAACTATCCTCAGAACAACTTGTTTTATTTTTTAACGAGGTTGATACAAAAGACCAACTATCCTCGGAACAACTTGTTTCACTTTTTAACGAGATTGACACAAGAAAACGAACTATGCTCCGAACACTTTATTTCATTATTTAAGGAGCTTGACACAAGAAATCAAGCTCTGATCCGACGCCCATGTTTCATTTTTTAAGGAGCTTGACACAAGACAAGGAACTCTGCTCCAAACACCTTGTTTCATTTTTTAACGAGCTTGACACAAGAAAATGAACTCTGCTCCGACGACCTTGCTTCATTTTTTAAGGAGTTTGACACAAGACAAGGAACTCTGCTCCAACGACCTTGTTTCATTTTTTAAGGAGCTTTACACAAGACAAGGACCTCTGCTCCAACGACCTTGTTTCATTTTTTAAGGAGCTTGACACAAGACAAGGAACTCAACTCCAACGACCTTGTTTCATTTTTTAAGGAGCTTGACACAAGACAAGGAACTCTGCTCCAACGACCTTGTTTCATTTTTTAAGGAGCTTGACACAAGACAAGGAACTCAACTCCAACGACCTTGTTTCATTTTTTAAGGAGCTTGACACAAGACAAGGAACTCTACTCCAAAGAAAACTCATCATGATGAATAAGAAGTCATCGCTTCCAAGAGTTCCCCGTCTGACGGAAGGAAAACATCTTGTAAGTCTAGACCCAATGCCCCCAGCACACTATGCACGATGGCATCATCACTGAGTACAAGCACGGGTAGGTAGCCACATAGTTGACCTGCGGTGGGGCAGATACAACGGGTGGATAAAAACTAGGAAGGGATGATGGCGGGGAAATTTCCACATCAGGACCAAAGAACGAAAGCTGATCAATGGTCATGATCCGTGCTTCATGTGGAAAATAGACCACACGAAAAAGGTAGGAGACAAGCACTCCCATGGCATAGGTGTAGTCGTGCCCCAAGAGAAGATTGAAATCCAAGGAGCCTGAAACAACCATCACGTCCATCTGGATGGTTTTACCTCCCAAAGTAACAGGTAACCTTGGAAGGATCCCTAACGGTTGGCTAGTTCTTCTGTTAAATGCCAACAGATTCTGCGTAATAGGCGCAAGTGGCGGCGAACCGAAATCTTGCCAAGTAGTTGAGGATAAAATACTAACAGACGCGCCTTCGTCTATAATGGTGCTGGGTACAACCAGAACAAAGGCCTGTACCGTTATCTCGAAAGGCACATAAGACGGAAGGCGGTATCCCAGAAATCGATTCCAATCAAAGAAAGTGACCAAACTACTTGAAGCGACTACCTTTGAACTGAGATGGTCTTCCCCTAGTGTTATGATAGAAGAAGGAGCATCCTCCACGACCTCCATCTCAAAGGTGAGAGGGATATCCTCTGGGACCTCCATCACGGGAGGTGGAGGAGCAACTTCTTGTGGTAAAGGGATAGGAGAATCTTTCTCCAAGTCCAAAGAATCTGAAGAAACAAGAAGAACCTGAGGGATGTGAGATCCACTCTCAACGGAAAAGACCCGGTGGACTGCAAACGGGGCCATCTCAACTGATCCCACAACCAATGGTTGGTCGGGAATGGATTTCTGAATTTGAATTTCCGGGGGAGCGGGATCGACCAAGGATGACTCTTGACCAATCGTTGAATCAACTAGCGGAGGACTCAAAGAAAGATGCTTGTAACCAGCCGAAAGGCATGGTGTAGAAACAATCAGGTTGTCCAAAACTCATTTGGCTTCATCCATATATGGACAAAGGTGAATGGCATGGTGCCCTTCACACAAATTACAAGGATTGGTGAGCTTACCCTACTTCTTAAGAGCCTTATCAGCACCAGTTGAAGCCATGCCCCTAACCTGACTCCCAGAAGCCAAAGGCAATGGCAGGTGACCGTTGGACCATACTTTGAGCACCACGGGAATGCCAGGGTAGTCTCGAAGAAGATTGTCTCCCATGCATAACATGCAAGGGAACTTGACTTTGCATGGAGGGTTGGGAGGTTCATCAAGAGGAGATGTTTTAGAAGCAGTAGCTGCAGCCTTAGTCTCTCTCTTATCGGACTTCTTCTTCTTTGTCTTCTTCTTCTTCTTCTTAGCCACCTGGATACCCGAATCCAGACTTTCACCAGGAAAAGTAGAAGAGGAGGACGCAGAAACAGACGAAGAAGGGGAGAGGTCCACCATGGAATCAAAATGATGTTGTTTAGGTGGAGGAACTGATTGAATAGTATCCGGGACATTCGAAACCACAGAGGTTGAAAACAACCAAACGGGCAACCCAACAGTTAACCCAAGAAGGGACAACGTTGCCATATAAGGAGCACCAACATTTCCAAAAGGAGGAAAAGGACTAGGATTCCCATAGGAGGGGATTCCTTGGTTGGTGAACTCCGGGAAAGTTGCCATCAGAAACAGCTCAAAACAACACCCTAAGGAAACTAACTTTAACCAGGAATATTTCGTGGGTAGTTAATTTTTAAAACATTAAAACAAAACTCTGCTGTTTCATCTTTTAAGAGTCGAGAAACAAGCAAAAGGTGACTCTATTGCTTTCAGATTGGAAAAAAGCATGAAAGGACAAGTGCTTGATGATCTTTTCAAATTTAGGGAGTCAGTAACGATCAAACTGAATACTCTAGCAATCTAGGTAAGAGGTGTACCAAGTTTCCTTTAACTGCAATATACACATTTTTGATAAAATGAAAGAGAAATGACCAAGGAATTTCCGTACATGCAGGTAGTCTCCCCGAATGCTGTGTTCGGTGTATCACGGTTACAAGGCGGCAGAATTGGCTTCCTATGGATAACAGGATTGCAACCTAGTGGGGTCTCCCATTATATACGCGACGGTATGGGGAGCACAAGTCCGTACTAGCACTGTCTAAAGCCAAGAGGCAAATGACAACTACTAGGTTTAACGACGCCGGAACATGTCACTAGCCTAGACCTCTAGATATTTTGTTAATGTTTCAATGCTACCTTAAGGTAAATTGAATAAATTTTAGAGTTGATCTTCAATTATGTTTCAATTTCAGGCCCTACCGAATGTTATGTCTCAAAAATACTCTAAATGCACACTACATGCCACAATATATCACTTTGTTCGATGAATAGCTAACTACGGGAAGGTTGAGAACTTTCCAAACAACAAAAAAATGATCACAAAACAACCACTAGTGTCTCTAATGCACGCTAATGAAACTAAGAGCTTTTCCTTTAGAGTTATATAACACTAACAATTCCGATTTTTTTTAAATTTTCACTAACTAATCAAAAGCAAAAGATTTGCTTTTGTATTTTCAATGTTTTAAGAGAAAAATGCACTAAACAAAATGAAAACTAATAAAGGGATCAATTTGAGAAACAATAGTAGAAGAGTAAAAAAAGCAAGTTCACTCAATGCAAAACACACAATTAGACCTCAAACTGATAGAGAAATCCCTCAAATCAAAGAGGAATCCCAAAGACTCATACAAACCGTGTAATCTAGGCTCGAAATGAGACAAAGAGAAACCCGAATAAAACAAAGAGAAATCACCCAAATAACACAATAACACAATGGAAATCCACCAAAAGAATGCACGGAAGCAAAAACGAAGTTGAAGGAACAAACGAAAACCAAAAACTCCCACGGGAGGATCAACACACCATAGCACCTAGATTCCCTAGGGCTAGAATGTAAAACCGATAGTAGAGGGAAAAAAATCGGAGGATGAAGGTCACACACAGTCAACCAAGACTTCAGGGCACTCAGGCAGTTGAAAAAATGACAGCAAAACCATAAATCAAGCTCAGAAGGCTCAGAAACAAGCAAACCCTATTGGGCTATCTGGCTACATCTAATGCCAGAACAAGATTGGCGCGGGGGCTTAACCAGCAACAAGTGCCCGTTGGCACGATTGTCAGGTCAAAAAGCGCGCCAGTTGAGTTTAGTAATGACAAAAATAAAAAAGAGAAAAAAGGGAGTAGATGAGGTATGGTGGGGGTTGAACAGAGGTTTTACACCAGAAGGAGGCAAACTAGAAGAGCTGATCAAGCAGACAAAAGCCAAAAGCAATCGAAAAAGATAAGACAAACTCCAATCAAATTCTCCCCAGTGGAGTCGCCAGTTTTTTGGAGAGCTAAATCCCCTCCGCGAACAGAGGCAATCCCTACTAGCCTAGATCGGGTTTAGCATCAATCAATCACGCAGTGATGCAGGTCTCTTGTTACAAAATGAAAATAAATTACAAGTTTCCTACCTAAGGTCCTACGCGATGGTCGTTGAAGGAAGGATGACGCTTCCCGTCCTCCGCTTTGGTAGATCACGATCCTTCCACTTAGCACGTCCGAACACCTGCACACATGTGAAGAAACATGACGATACACAACATAGAATCTAAATCTTGTAACTATACATTAGTTAGAGAAGATGTAATTCATTGCATCAAAGATGAAGATACATGAATGAAACCATAATCAAAGTTGCTTATCATTAATAAAAAAAAGGAACGATACAACCTTAAGCTCTGACACTGGATCTTCCTTTGGCGGGGTCGATAGTGGAGCACGTCTCAATGAAGCTCGTTGGAAATTGGACAAAGCTCTCTCTCTTTGGCCTGGCTCTCAAAGGCTGTCTGGCGATAGTCTCCTTACTACAGATTCAACTCTTGCTTCTAGCTTGCTAAGGGAAAATGGAAAGCTTATATAGATGGTGGAAGGGGAGTTGGGATCCCCACAATGGTGGGATTGTCCCTATCCTCAAGGAAGCTTCCATGATAGGTGGAAAACCACTTCCGCTACATGGAGATCTGGAGCCAAACCTCCCAACTCATTTTAGAGACTCATTCAGGAGTTGGTTGGAATCAAAATTCCGCCATTTATTTTTAAAAAACAATCCTTATTAAGCTTGGCGTGAGCAATACAATGGGACAAAGCGCCAATTGACGCACCCTCTTTGGTGGATTTCCCCCATTGGCGCGAGGGCTGAACTGGATGATTGCGCCAAGGCCAAAATGTCAGTTTTTAGAGTTTTTCAGGGGAGACTTTCTTCAGAGGAATGATTTTCCTTGTCAAGGGGGATGCCATGAAAGTGGTTTCAGGTTATGTCACTATTCAAAGGTCATGGAAAAGACCCTCCAATGTGCGGGATGGGGGATTGCAGGGACGGTGACAAATTACTGTGTAACAGATGTCCCCTAAAGCATGAGGCCCGAGAGAGAGAGAGGGGTGAAATTCTTTATGAGAACGTGCCCCAATGAAAACACTGCCGTCAAAAAACTTACGTAGACAAGTACAACTGATATCAAATGCATGATGTGTGGTATGGGTGCAGCCATCCATAATAGAGTATACAATAATCAAGATCCAAGGTATGGACGTAGCCATCTAGAAAGGATCAGTAAATAGACTCAGGTATGGTCGCAGCCATCCAATCAATGAGTCATGTAACCAATCATGATAATCCACAAAATCTGTAGCCTGGGTTCCATCAGAAAAAACCTAGGGTCTTGCGCTCCATCTCGAGCCGAACAGAGTACAAGTTCTAGCATGTGAATAAGTGAGCTGAAGTCGAACATGCAAGAACATCGTCTGATTACCAGCCAATGATAAATGCGAGAGGAACAACCAATAATGACAATGGTCCTCAAGGTACTATAGGTACAATCCATAGAATGTGAATAGTGAGCTGGCGTCGAACACTCGCAGAATCATCCGATCGAAGGTCAATGATGAAAAACTTACATCGAATGCGAAGAAGCTGCCATTGACGCATGCAAGCTCCAAGGTACCTGAAGTGAGTCTCTAAATCAACTTCTTGGATAATGAGCTGAAGTCGACAGGAAGTGACCTTGATCGAAGGTGGGCCATAGTGTTTCCCACATCATCGACATGAGACAAAGGAACATAATGTTTGTGAATCAGGATTAATAGAGAATCAGAGGGAGGTTGAAAACTGCAGAGGTCAACTTCTCTTGAACATATCGGCGGCACGACACTGGATTTGGCAGTATTTTACATCAAAGGATCTGAAGGGGATAGCATATGCTTGCAATATGCTTGAAGGGGATAGCATATGCTTGCAATATAAGTTTGTCCTTCAGACAAATCCATACTAGTACATTTAACGAGCCCTAGGAAGGATGAACTCGAGTATTGTCATTACGACATAATCCAATGTCATCAGATTTTAACGAGTCTGACAAAGGAAGAACTCGGTGTCTTTTCATGTTTAGAAAGTTTGAAAAGACAACGGAAAAGTAAACTCCAGCAGTCCCTTTTCATAGATATTTCCTCATATCTGAAAAGGTAGAAAACTGTGTCTGAGAAAACCTCCTAGTCGTGAAAGGCTAGGGTATTCCTTTTTCGTAAATAATCTATCCCAGCCCGAAAAAGGGGTAAACGTATATTGGGTAGATATCATTTCGCAACCATTTAACGAGTTCAAAACGACAAGCGTCTCAGAAATATTTTAAATTTTTGAGAGTCAGAAAAGAGCTGAAAGGTGACTCCTGCTGGAGGAACGAGTGGTATAAAGGGTAATGACTGGTTCCGGTAATGGTGGAACTGCTCAGAACAAGTAAAGGTTAAGAGGCTGGCTAACAAGACCACTCATCGCAACGGTTCCTCAGGAATGGGTAAAACAACCAAGTGAAGGCATATGATCGGCCAAGAAGATAGTGACGATGGAGTGAGAAAACCAAGGCTCATCTGGAAAAAAAGGCTGATAACATGGCAATCACGAGAGGTAAAATGGGAAAGGTTTCATTTTTACACAAGCTTAAAATTAGGAAACTCTGCTTGAAGTTGGTTTCATTTTTACACAATCTTGAAACAAAGATAAACTATGCTTGAAACTAGTTTCATTTTTACACAAGATTGAAACGAAAACAAACTATGCTTGAAAAAGTAAGCATGCCCCTAGCATGGTGACTAAATTCGAGGTACATGCCCCCCAAGCTTCAGTCCATATGAAAGGTAGACGGAGTGAAGGTTCAAATTACGAGATCAAGAGAAAGACTCGACTGGGATTTTACGAGATCTTATCAAAGATTCGAATTGAACAGGAAAGTGTTTCATTGTTTTAACGAGGTTGACACATTAAAAGAGCTATCCTCAGAACAACTTGTTTCATTTTTTAACAAGGTTGATACAGAAGACCAACTATCCTCGGAACAACTTGTTTCATTTTTTAACGAGCTTGACACAAGAAAATGAAGTATGCTCCAAACACTTTATTTCATTTTTTAAGGAGCTTGACACAAGAAAACGAGCTCTGCTCCAATGACCTTGTTTCATTTTTTAAGGAGCTTGACACAAGACAAGGAACTCTGCTCCAAACACCTTGTTTCATTTTTTAATGAGCTTGACACAAGAAAACGAACTCTGCTCCGACGACCTTGTTTCATTTTTTAAGGAGCTTGACACAAGACAAGGAACTCTGCTCCGACGACCTTGTTTCATTTTTTGAGGAGCTTGACACAAGACAAGGAACTCTGCTCCAACGACCTTGTTTCATTTTTTAAGGAGCTTGACACAAGACAAGGAACTTAGCTTCAAAGACCTTGTTTCATTTTTTAAGGAGCTTGACACAAGACAAGGAACTCTGCTCCAAAGACAACTCATCATGATGAATAAGAAGTCATCACTTCCAAGAGTTCCCCTTCTGATGGAAGGACAACATCTTGGAAGTCTGGACCCAATGCCCCCAGCACACTATGCACGACGACATCATCATTGAGTACAGGCACGGGGTAGGTAGCCACATAGTTGACCTGCGGTGGGGCAGATACAATGGGTGGATAAAAACTAGGAAGGGATTATGGCGGGCCAATTTCCACATTAGGACCAAAGAACGAAAGCTGATCAATGGTCACGATCTGTCCTTCATGTGGAAAACAGACCACACGAAAAAGGGAGGAGACAAGCGCTCCCATGGCATAGGTATAATCGCGCCCGAAGAGAAGATTGAAATCCAAGGGGCCTGGAACAACCATCACGTCCATTTGGACGGTTTTACCTCCCAAAGTAATAGGTAATCTTGGAAGGATTCCTAACAGCTGGCTAGTGCTTCTGTTAAATGCCAACATATTCTACGTAACAGGCACAAGAAGCAGCGAACCGAAAGCTTGCCAAGTGGTTGGGGATAAAATACTAACAGATGCGCCTTCATCTATAATAGTTCTGGGTACGACCAGATCAAAGGCCTGTACCGTTATCTCGAAAGGCACATAAGACGAAAGGCGGTATCCCGGAAATCGATTCCAATCAAAGGAAGTGACCAAACTACTTGGAGGGGCTACCATTGAACTGAGATGGTCTTCCCCTGGTGTTACGATAGAATAAGGAGCATCCTCCATGACCTCCATCTTGAAGGCGGGAGGGATATCCTCTCGGACCTCCATCACGGGAGGTGGAGGAGAAAATTCTTGAGGTATAGGGACTGGAGAATATTTCTCCAAGTACGAATAATCTGAAGAAACAAGAAGAACCTGAGGGATTTGAGATCCACTCTCAATGGAAAAGACCTGGTGGACTACAGACAGGGCCAGCTCAACCGATCCCACGACCAATGGTTGGTCGGGAACGGATTCCTAAATTTGAATTTCCAGGGGAGCGTGATCGACCAAGGATGACTCTTGACGAATCGTTGAATCAACTAGCAGAGGACTCAAAGAAAGCTACTTGTAACCAGCCGGAAGGCATGGTGTAGAAACAGTCGGGTTTTCCAAAAATCGTTTGGCTTCATCCATATACGGAAAAAGGTGAATGGCATGGTGCCCTTCACACAAATTACAAGGATTGGTGAGCTTACCCTGCTTCTTAAGAGCCTTACCAGCACCAGCTGAAGCCGTGCCCCTAACCTGACTCCCAGAAGCCAAAGGAAACGGCGGGAGACCGTTGGACCATACTTCGAGCACCTTGGGAACTCCAGGGCAGTCTCGAAGAAGATGGTCTCCCATGCACAACATGCAAGGGAAATTGACTTTGCATGGAGGGTTGGGAGGTTCATCAAGAGGAGATGTTTTAGAAGCAGTAGTTGCAGCCTTAGCCTCTCTCTTATCGAACTTGTTCTTATTTGTCTTCTTCTTCTTCTTCTTAGCCACCTGGATACTCAAATCTAGACTTTCACCAGGCGAAGTAGAAGAGGAGGATGCAGAAATAGACAAAGAAGGGGAGAGGTCCACCTTGGAATCAAAATGATGTTGTTTGGGTGGAGGAACTGATTGAACAGTAGCCGGGACATTCAGAACCACAGAGGTTGAAAACAACCAAAAGGGAAACCCAACAGTTAACCCAGGAAGAGACAACGTTGCCATATAAGGAGCACCAACATTTCCAAAAGGAGGAAAAGGACCAGGATTCCCATCGGAGGGGATTCCTTGGTTGGTGAACTCCGAGAAAGTTGCCATCAGAAACAACTCAAAACAAAACCCTAAGGAAACTAACTTTAACCAGGAATATTTCGTGGGCAGTTAATTTTTAAAACACTGAAACAAAACTCTGCTGTTTCATCTTTTAAGAGTCGAGAAACAGGAAAGAGGCGACTCTATCAATTTCAAATTGGAAACAAGCGTGAAAGGACAAGCGCTTGATGATCTTTTCAAATTTAGGGAGTTGGTAAATATCAAACTGACTACTCTGGTAATCTAGGTAAGAGGTGTACCAAGTTTCCGTGAACTGCAATATACACCTTAGTGATCAAATGAAAGAGAAATGACCAAGGACTTTCCGTATGTGCAGGTAGTCTCCCCGAATGCTGTGTTCAATGTATCATGGTTACAACGTGACAGACTCGGCTTCCTATGGATAACAGGATTGCAACCTAGTGGGGTACTCCGTTATATACACGACGGTACAGGGAGCACAAGTCCGTACTAGTGCTGTCTAAAGCCAAGAGGTGAACGAAGACTACTAGGTTTAACGATGCTGGAACACGTCACTAGCCTAGACCTCTAGATATTTCGTTAATGTTTCAATGTTGCCTTAAGGTAAATTGAATAAATTTTAGTGTTGATCTTCAATTATGTTTTAATTTCAGGCCCTACCGAATGTTATGTCTCAAAAATCCTCTAAATGCACACTACATGCCACAATATATCACTTTGTTTGATGAATAGCTAACTACGGGAAGGTTGAGAGATTTCCAAACAACAACAAAATGATCACAAAACAACCACTAATGTCTCTAATGCACGCTAATGAAACTAAGATATTTTCCTTTAGAGCTATCTAACACTAATAATGCATAAAAGTTTTTAATTTTCACTAACTAATCAAAAGAAAAAGATTTGTTTCTGTATTTTCAATGTTTTAAGAGAAAAATGCACTAAAAAAATTGAAAACTAATAAAGAGATCAATTTGAGAAACGATAGCGGAAGAGTAAAAACAAGCAAGTTCACTCAATGCAAAACACACAATCAGACCTCAAACTGATAGAGAAATCCCTCAAATCAAAGAGGAATCCCAAAGACTCATACAAATCGTGTAATCTAGGCT
The DNA here is from genome assembly GCA_034641835.2 of Pinus albicaulis. Taxonomy (NCBI): domain Eukaryota; kingdom Viridiplantae; phylum Streptophyta; class Pinopsida; order Pinales; family Pinaceae; genus Pinus; species Pinus albicaulis. Next base: position 820,659,717 of record CM076584.1, on the reverse strand, counting down.
TGAAATGAGACAAAGCGAAACCCGAATGAAACAAAGAGAAATCACTCAAATAATGCAATAACACAATGGAAAACCACGAAACGAATGCAAGGAAGCAAAAATTAATTTGACTGAACAAACGAAAACCAAAAACTCCTACGGGAGGCTCAGCGCACCATAGCACCTAGATGCCCCAGGGCTAGAATGTAAAACTGATAGTAGAGGGCAAAAAACCAGATGATGAAGTTCACACACAGTCAACCAAGACTTCAGGGCACTCAGGCAGTCTAAAAAATGACACCAAAACCATAACTCAAGCTTAGAAGGCTAAAAAACAAGCAAACCCTAGCAGCACACAGGATTGGCGTGACTGTATGGCTGCATCTAGTGCCAGAACAGGATTGGCGCGGGGGCCTAACCAACAACAAGCACCAGTTGGCATGATTGTCAGGTCAAAAAGCGCACCAATCTAGTTTACTAATGACAAAAATAAAAAAGAGAAAACAGGGAGCAGATAAGGTATGGTAGGGGCTGAATAGAGGTTTTACACCAGAAGGAGGCAAACCAGAAGAGTTGATCTAGCAGACAAAAGCCAAAAGCAACCAAAAAATACAATACAAAATCCAATCAAATTATCCCCAGTGGAATTTCCAGTTTGTTTGAGAGGTAAATCCCCTTTGCGGACAGAGGCGATCCCTACTAGCCTAGATTGGGTCTAGCAACAATCAATCACGCAATGATGCAGGTCTCTAGTTACAAAATGACAAGAAATGAAAAGTTTCCTACCTCAGGTCCTACGTGATGGTCGTTGAAGGAAAGATGACGCTTCCCGTCCTCCGCTTTGGCAGATCATGATCCTTCCACTTAGCACGTCTGAACAATTGCACACATGCGAAGAAACACGATGATACACATCATAGAATCTAAATTTTGTAACTATACATCAGTAAAAGAAGATGTAATTCATTGCATCAAAGATAAAGATACAGGAATGAAACCATAATCAAAGTCGCTTATCCTTAATAAAACAAAGGAACTATACAACCTTAAGCTCTGACGTTGGATCTTCCTTCGGCGGGGTTGACAGTGGAGCACGTATCAATGAATCTCGTCGGAAATGGGACAAAGCTCTCTCTGTTCGGCCTGGCTCTCAAAGGCTGTCTGGCGATAGTCTTCTTACTACAGATTCAGCTCTTGCTTCTAGCTTGTTCAGGGAAAATGGCAAGCTTATATAGATGGTCGAAGGGGAGTTGGGATCCCCACAATGGTGGGATTGGCCCTATCCTCAAGGAAGCTTCCATGATAGGTGGAAAACCACTTCCCCTACATGGAGATCCGGAGCCAAACCTCCCAACTCATTTTAGAGACTCGTTCAGGAGTTGGTTGGAATCAAACTTCCACCATTTATTTAAAAAAAACAATCCTTATTAAGATTGGCGTGAGAAATACACTAGGACAGAGCGCTAGTTGGCGCACCCTCTTTGGTGTATTTCCCCCATTGGCGCGAGGGCTGAACTGGCTGCAAGGCCAAAAGGTCAGTTTTTATGGTTTTTCAGGGGAGACTTTCTTCAGAGGAACGGTTTTCCTTGCCAAGGGGGATGCCATGAAAGTGGTTTCAGGTTATGTCACTGCTCACAGGTCACGGAAAAGGCCCTCCAATGTGCGGGACGGGGGATTGCAGGTACAGTGACAAATTACTATGTAACACACGTGTGCCCAGGAGGTTTATGTAAAATTTTTGTGTAGGTGGGGGGTTCGACCCCACGACCTCCGACGCGCACACAAAGACCTCTACCGTCTCTCCTATCACATGATTCTTAACATCTATGTCCGCCACATAAATTTACGCTGTTATGATTTCATAGTTTGTGGAGGGGATCGCCAGCGGTCCCATTTTGCTGGCTGCCCCAAAGCATGGTCACATGGTATCATACATCGTGGCATATAAATGTTATAATGACGGTTCATAAACTTTGGCACTGATGGTTATGAAATGTGGTCACATGCCATTAAAACTGCAACATCAAACCTTCAAACAGGCGGCTATCTAAACCACGACTCTGGCGGAAATCTTTGCGGTCACATGTCATAATGTGAAATTAAAGTTTAATACGACAGTTTTCCTGTAATGTAACCTCTAACGGTATACAATGCGGTCACATGTGGGGATGGAGACTTTTTTTGTGACTGTTTAAGAAAAGGTTAACGAAACTCTGACTCTGGGTTCCACTCCAAATGCGGAGTTAATACAAACCATAAACCACGCAGTTTAAGGCGAGGGGTCGGCTTGTGACCACCCCACCCTAACCACTTGTTTTTAAATCAAACGGTCAGTTGTTAGCGGAGATTTATAGCGCGCCATTAATTTTAGGGGTTTTGGCTATTTTTGGACCATGTATAAGTGTAGTCTTCACTTTTAGTGGAGTTTTTATATCTATTATTGGGAAAAAGCTTTGGGAGGTCAATTTTCTACCAATTCGGGTAAACAAAAGTCTACCTAGACTAATTTGAGTATTCTAGAGCCACTAGTGCAGAGAAAACAACCATTAGGCTTATAAACACATGTATTTGCAATTTTGATGGAGAAACAAAGTTGTAGGCTTGTTGAATTAATTTTAAAATACACAAGAGGTATTCATAATAATAATTTATTATATAAAAATGTATAAGTGATGATAAAATGTTAGAATGAGGTCCTACTTATATACCTACGTATGTGGCCTTTCATGACTGGGCATGTCTTTTATATATGAACTTTCACTAATTTAATGATTATTTACATAATCCTTATTTAAATATTAATAACTATATTTATTATATTTGTTATGAATTATATTCATTACATTCCCCCTTCCTTCAAAAGCTTTGTCCTCAAAGCTTATAGTTGACACTTTTCTTCAGTTCAATCACACGCCGTTTTCTTCATTTTCTTTCGTCATTTTTTTATAAGTGTAATGGGTCACAATTTTTATTTATTTATTTGTTATGAATTATATTCATAAAATTTCCCTTTCTTTCAGAAACCTTGTCCTAAATTTTTTTATTGATAATAATTTTCTTCAACTTAATTGCTAACAATTTCCTTCACCTTGCTCACATCATGCTTCCATAAGCGTAATTAGTCACTAGTACACTGACATGTTTAACTCGCTCATAATACTATCTTGGAACTGGGGTTTATATATATATATTTTTCCTTTTACCCTTTTTTTTGAATTAATATATTTAAATGTATATATATGTTAATTTAATTGCAGTTTGTTTTTTATTAAATCCCTTCAAAACTTGAAAGGTAGGAATAAAGACACACCTTGTGAATGGACGGATGCAACACACCACTTAATTTACCATATGGTTGCGATTCCATACACTGACTCAAAGTGACAATTATTATGAACTCAAGAGAGTTAGTTTTTTCTTGGTGCCTAACAACTTGAGGTTCTAACACCCTCTTCGCTTTATATTTATCTAGTGGAAGAGAACGGTCAAGAAATTACTGTATGTATGACCACATGATTTAATTTGTCTGAAAACGCTTTAAACATGTATGATGTCGAATGGAACAATGGAAAATGTGCAGGAAAACAAAAATTCATGCCTTCTGCGGCTATTGACAATGGATGTTTGGAACGATAAATGTTGGCCTTCGACCAGCCAAGCCGTTTGACGGTGGAAAAGGGTTATTCATTAAATGGGTGGAAATCCTGCTCGGTTGTTCGGGTAGGGGCACACAATAGGACGTTCGACAGTGGAAAACTAATGCGATTTTTTTGCAGGTACGAGGGTATATGTCCCTTAAACTGTTGTTGCTGATCTCCAATTCCTTAATTTTTTTCAATTTTCCAGGCTCCACCAGTATCTGTCCTTCTAAATTATTTTTTGTTACATTTAGTATATTGAGAGAAGAGAAATTACCAATCTGGGAAGTTAGGTACCCACTTAGTTTATTAACTAAAATATCCAAAACTCCCAGATTCTCATTCCAATTACAACTGCAAGAAGGAATCCACCCATCGAGGTTATTCGATGTGAAATCTAGGAAAACCAAGGATTTCAGCATTGTGTAAATTCTGAAGGGGATCAGACCTGTAATATTAGTGTATCCTAGTTCTATTACTCTTAGTTAATGGAGGAGGGCCAATGATTTTGGAATCCTTCTCTTTAAGGTGTTGTTGTTCAGATGGAGCTTAGCCAGAGATGGTAGATTTTCCATAGAAGATGGTATAGAGTCATACAAACTATTGTTTGACATGTGAAAAAGGGTTAGGATTTTCCATCTCACTTCAAAAATCAGAGAAGTGTTTCCATATATTTTATTATTTACCAAAAATATACCTTGCAGGTGAAGGAGTTGAGAGAGACGCTCGAACAGAAGAGATCCGTTGAGATTTGCTTGGGATTTTGATTGGCCCCATGTGGGTGACATTGTTGACAGATTGATTCCATTCTTCGCTGAATCAAACGCTTTATGATTGATCTCAATGGACGCTATCCTGCCTTCACTCTCAACCATTGGTTGTGAACTCATAATTCAGTGTAATCCATGCCATGAAATAAATGGCAAGTTATTTGTGTCCTTTGTACTTGTAGATGCTAAAGAAACATTAAATGGTGCATCCATATGTTGTGAGGCCATCCAGCAAGGATCCCTTTGAAAATCATGGCTAGCATCAGAAGCAAGCTGTTGGGGAGTAGTCACTGCTATTGATGGAAATACAACTTGGCGCATTGTAGTTGGAGGTGTCATTATTTGTGATATCACAATAAATTATGGAATTATATGAGATTGCAACGATCCCAGAATAGGAGAAGGATGTAGCATCTTCTCCCCTGGTTTGTCAACTATACTAGTGTGATTGCCAATCTCTTGTGAAATTACTTCCTTCTTGACTGCTTCGCCAATCCTAATATTAGAAGCTTGGCATGATGAAACCCTCTCATCAGCAATTGACTCATGGGTATCACAATCAATGCTTCTAGACATTTTTCCATCTTGGAGAGGAATTTCTTCACCTTCATTTAAAACATATCCCCTTTTATTTTTAGTTTCATTCATTTTTCTTTGAGGGGTTCTTATTTCATCATCATCAATGTCTTCTTCAACATATTCTTCATCTACATCATCTTCATCCTTATCAAGATCAACTTCATCTTTTTTTGTTTCTTCAACAACTTCCTGACTAGCAATCTCATCTTTATTTTTAATATCACCTTCATTATCATAAGTTGGAATTTCCATAACTTGATCTTCTTCAGAATGTAGTGATTCTTCATGATTATCATCTAAATTCTATGAATCAGTTGAATTGTTCTGTTGACTATGTCCAATATTCGGGAATATTGGTTCTTGCGTCAAATTTGTCTTGTCCCAAATGGTGTTTATCTTCTGCATTGCTTTGTTATGATTGTCTATGAACTCGCTATGGTTTTTCCAAATTTGTCTTTCTATCCAATTTGTTTTGTCTTGAAGTTTTTTAATGTCGTCAAAATGTCCTGTAAAATTAGCCTCAAGATTGATTAATCTTTTAGTGAATTCATCAGAATTATTGATCTTACTCTCAAGATCGATCAAATTTTTGTTGAAATCGGCCATCGACATTGATGAAGACATCGAGTGACAATGATTTCGAGGCACCACATGTAGCAGCTGAAAGAAACCATCAGTAGCAGAAGGCAGTCACAACATGAACTCGCTCAGATACCAAATGGAGAAACAAAGCTGTAGGCTCATTGAATTAATTGTAAAATACACAAGAGGTATTCATAATAATAATTTAATATATAAAAATGTATAAGTGATGATAAAATGTTACAATGAGGCCCTGCTTATATACCTACACAGGTGGCCTTTCATGATTGGGCATGTCTTTTAGACATGCCCTTTCACTAACTTAATGATTACTTACATAATCCTTATTTAGCTATTAATAACTATATTTATTATATTTTTTATGAATTATATTCATAACATTTGAGAATAATGACAAAGAAGGACATGCCATTGGGAGCTGCACCAACAGATCTAGCCCAAGAGAGTTGAACTGATTCATCATGCCTGCTGTGTAAATCTTATGTGTGATGTTATTTCTCTGTTATACACTAAGGTATAGTTCTATTTAGGCTTATTTTTCATGCTTAAAACTCACAAATTCATCTATGTTTCATGGTTAAAAATCTCATTCATTAAGCAAACAAATGGAGACAAATTGTACATGTTTTTATTACTAAAAGGACACTTAGCACAAAAAACTAATACAATCCTTTTATATCAGTAGGGGAAGTGAAGGGTTGTCCTCCCACTGCATATGATCCTAGAGTAGCTAGGATGTTGATGATGGTCTCTTGCTCTGTTTCTTTACCTTGATCAATGCCCATGTGTATACTGGCCCTTTTCCTATACTTCATCTTGAATTATTTATTAAAGGTATCAGTCACTAAAGGTGACTGATCTTCCCTTTGCCTCTTTCATGTTGCTTCTTGTTTGTCTTCTTTGCTTTTTTTTTGCTGTGGTATAGGGGTTTGTAAACCTAAAGTAGATATGGTCTGCTCCTCTGCCTCCTGTAAAGTATTTTCTGCCCATTCTGTCTAATTCTTGAATTGTTCTATTTTTGGCCTGTGGCACTAGAAAATTTGGCGGAATTTCCGACGGCCAATTCGTCACTATTCCGACACATAGTCGTCGCAAGAGCGACAGTTCGAGGGCGGGAAAAACGTGGTTTGCCATACCGTCGCAGTTCCGACGCACTTAAAAAGTGTCACACTAACGACACTTTTTCCGTCGCTTCCAAACAAGCGTCGCTCTTCCGACGTTTCCCAAACCGTCGCACTTCTGAAAAAAAGTGGTTCGACGTTTTGAACGTCGCTCTTCCGACGTTTATAAACTGTCACAATTACGACGAAATGTGGTCTGGCGTTTTGTACGTCTCTCTTCCGACGTTTGTAAACTGTCGCAATTCCGACGCAATGTGGTCCGATGTTTTGGATGTTGCTCTTCCAACGTTTGTAAACTGTCGCAATTCCGACGAAATGTGGTTCGACGTTTTGAACGTCGCTCTTAAGACGTTTGTAAACTGTCGCAATTCCGACGAAATGTGGTCCGAAGTTTTGAACGTCTCTCGTCCGACGTTTTTATACTGTCGCTCTTCCGAAGTTTTTAAGCTGTCGCAATTCCGACGCTTGCAAGGTGTTGGTATAGCGACGACGAGTTCAATTTAAAAAAAAAATGAAACTTTAAAAGAGGAAAAACGCTTTTTTGAATATATTATATAAAGTAAAACAGTCCATGAAGTCATTACATTTTCACATCTGAAGATTGGAACCGAAATATCCATCCAGAAAAGTGGAAGTCCCACCCCAGGCAATGATAGAAAAATACCCCATGTCACATACAGGGACATGATATAAAACCCATTAATGGTCCACATGGAGATTATCGACAATCTGAGAAAGCATCCAAATATGCCCGAGGCATCTATAAGAAAGTGAAATAGTAGTATGTAGAATAGTAAAGCAACAGATAGAGTACCGACGTCCATTGTTCCAAATACAAATTAAAGTACCCAAAATCCTTGAACAGAGAAAAACGCTAATCATGTGAGGAGTGTGATATGTCTAAAATATAAAAAGACCATCAGACCATATCAATAAACCAGCAACATAGACCAGCATCGCTAGTTTTGAAGGCAGAGTGATAAACATTAATCATTTTTTTTTCACAAGAGAAAAACGTTGTTTTGAATATATTATATGAAGTAAAATAGTCCATGAAGTCATTACATTTTCACATCTGAAGATTGGAACCCAAATATCCATCCAGAAAAGTGGAAGTCCCACCCCAGACAGTGATAGAAAAATACCCCATGTCACATACAGGAACTTGATATAAAACCCAGTAACGGTCCACATGGAGATTATCGACAATCTGAGAAAGCATCCAAATATGCCCGAGGCATCTATAAGAAAGTGAAATAGCAGTATGTAGAATAGTAAAGAAACATATAGAGTACCGACGTCCATTGTTCCAAATACAAATTAAAGTACCCAAAATACTTGAACAGAGAAAAACACTAATCATGTGAGGAGTGTGATATGTCCAAAATATAAAAAGACCATCAGACCATATCAATAAACCAGCAACATAGACCAGCATCGCTAGTTTTGAAGGCAGAGTGATAGACATTAATCATTTTTTTTTTCACAAGAGAAAAAATGTTGTTTTGAATATATTATATGAAGTAAAATAGTCCATGAAGTCATTACATTTTCACATCTGAAGATTGGAACCCAAATATCCATCCAGAAAAGTGGAAGTCCCACCCCAGACAATGATAGAAAATACCCCATGTCACATACAGGGACATGATATAAAACCCAGTAACGGTCCACATGGAGATTATCGACAAATCTGAGAAAGCATCCAAATATGCCCGAGGCATCTATAAGAAAGTGAAATAGCAGTATGTAGAATAGTAAAGCAACAGATAGAGTACCGACGTCCATTGTTCCAAATACAAATTAAAGTACCCAAAATCATTGAACAAAGAAAAACACTAATCATGTGAGGAGTGTGATAACCATCTGCAGAAACCTAGGCTCGCTTGTAAGATCAGACTCACTTGATTCCAAAATTGGTAACCATCTGTTGCATCCGAGATGTAAGGTTTAGGCTCGCTTGTTTCCATTAGTAGCCCGCTACAGCATCCACCCTGTTCATAGCAAAAAGGTTCCAGTAGATATACAGAGAAAGAGTATAATACGTAGACCATATAAACATGGCTCTGTATTTCAAAAAACAGGTTTAAAATAGAAACAGGGCAACATTTTTTTTTCTAAGTAAAGTTAATCTATTAACAGTGGGAATAAAATTACACCGAAGTCAAAATCATTGCCCAGACTCATGGCAAATTTTTCATCAAAAAATCAAAAAATTAAGAAGACTGCCCTCATACGGGGAAACCAGTCTTGAACGTTTAATTTACAGAATTCAAAAATATTACAAAGGTCCAGCACAGTAAAATAATCTAAAAGCAGCCCAATTAAGTGGGCCACGAAGCAAGAAAAACAAATTAACCAAACTACTCCTCGGGCTCCTCTACGATTCGGCACCATCCTTCGGAAGATCCAGGATCGCTAGGTGCTACCTCCACATTCATGCCACGGCTCCCCTCCTGAAGGCCCGAATGCTGGCCAGCTTTTTCTGAGCTCAGACCCGCCGGACGGGTGCATTCTTCCTCCGTTTGGGCCTGCTCACGGAAAACCACAGTGACTGAAGCTGTGATTCGTGGGCGGTTGAGAGAGAAATTAAAGGAAAATTGCGCAGTGCGCGTCATGGGAGAAGGTGAACTAGCGATGGGGAAACGAGGAGAAGGGGAATCCATACGGTGGCCAGATCCTACAACCTGACCCCGCCCACTCCTAGTATTTGCATAGCGACCTGCGTAATAATCATTGGACTGGCCAGAAGATGACTCGGTTGAGGGGCTGGGGGGAGCGCGCAGCGGTTGACCTCTAGTGCTCCCCCTGCGGCAACACATCTTTTGACGCATGCGAGGCATGGGTGCAGTCTCACTAGCAGTGGGCACAAGAGGTGATGGAGAAGCAGAATTCCAGGAAACAGAGGAAGACAGACAAGGACCAGACCGAGAGAAATGCAGATATGCAACAAGGTCTACGCAACAGTTCAGCTGGCCACTTCTCCTTCTCGTCACAGTGAGCAGGCAGTGTAACCCAACAACCGGCTCGTCTGAAAAACATAGCGAAATGCCATTTAATCGATCCGACTGCAATGAAATCGAAGGACGCCCGTCATAATTAATCTCTGATCATTAATGAGAGCCGAAGGCCGGATCATATTGGAGCATGCAGAATCGCTAATAGGAGTGGAGGTCCAATCTTGAACAGTGTTAAAACTTAATGCGATTAGATGTGAAAACCTTGGAACTTAATTGAATAGCGTTAAAACTTAATGCGATTGATATGAATTTGCCACATCCATGTCCCATCGCCTTAAACGCCATCGAATGCACCCGCAGTCGGGAGCAGGGCAAGTTTTGATTGAGGACATGTGGCAGAAATTGATTGGAGCAGATCTTTGTTTGGGCCACTCGCGCAGTGGAAATCCGGACCCGAAAAATATTAGGGCCAATTTGATAAGAAATTCGCGTCACAACTCTCCCTCCGTATGCTAGCCCAACTTCGGACCCGAAAAAGATTAGGGTGGAATTCATTTATTTTCACACAAAATTACGACGTCAAGAGTTATTTTGGAACACAAATTTGGTTTGAATTATGGTTTATCGCCGTTTGAAGTCCGGCGGGCTCGACTTAAGAACAATTTTGTTTGATCTCATATTATAAAATTTGTGTTGGTTTTCTTTGATAATACACATATTTATAATAAATCATGGGAATACCACACTAAACATGTGGAAAAGTTATATAAATTATTGAGAATAATCATTTTTATGGAAAAATATCCAAATGTGCTTTTGGGAAATAATAATTCGAGTATTTGGTTCATATTGTTTTAAAGGAAGAAGTGAAGTTGGAGCCTCAAAAGATGCAAGCTATTACAAAATGACCTATTCCTAAGAAAATCAAGGTTCTTAGAAGATTTTTTAGACTTACATGATATTATTGATCATTTGTTAAGAATTATGCATGCATTTCAAGTCCACTCACATATCTCTTGAAGAAAATATCATTTCTATGGAATGATGAGACTACTTTGGCATTCTCTCTTTTAATGGATGACATTTCTTCTACAACAACATCGATTGCACCTACTTTTGGTAAAACATTCATAGTAGAGTGTGAGGCACTAGGACAAGGAATTTACGTAACATTAACACAATAAGGGATATCATTGGCTTTTAAAAGCAAGGAATTCAAAGAAAATATTTTGTGAAATCTACGTATGAAAAATAAATGGAAGCAATATTACATGCAATAAAAAATGGGGATACTATATCATTGGGAGGTACTTTAAAGTCAAGATATACCATGATAGCATAAAGTATTTTTTGAAGCTATGATTTTCATTAGAAGATTCAAAAATGAGGAGAAAAAATGAAAATTTTTAATTTTGAGATAATTTGCAAAAAGGGTAAGGAAAATTTAGTACATGATGCTCTTTCTAAAATAGAAGAGGCCTCAAATTTATATCCAATTACATTTTCTATTCCTAGGTGGCTAAAAGAAGCTTGCCATAATGGAAAAATGACAATAGTACTAAACAAAAACTAAAATTTATAAAGGATGGGATGAACTCTATGGAGCATTGGGAGTGAAAGAGAGATATAATTTGGTGCAAATGTAGAATATTTTTATGCACGCAAGCATATTTGAATAAACAAATATTAAGGGAGTCCCATGTCTCTCTGATGGTAGGACGCAGAGTTCCTTAAAACATCTCAAAGGATCAAAAAATATATTTTTGGAAGGAATGAAGAAAGATATTCAAAATTTTGTAAGAGAAGGTCATGTTTGCATAATAAATAAAAGAGAGATAGTAAAATCTCTAGGGTTACTTCAACCATTCCACATAAATATTCAAAGACTAGAAGATATATCAATAGACTTTATTACAGGGTTACTGAAATATAAAGGTAAGTATTACATTTTTGTGGTCATTTATATAGACAAATTTTGTAGATTGTTTTTGTAGAGCTCAAAGTACATAAACAACAAGCCAAGTGGCAGAAGTGTCTGTGAAAGAAATTCATAGTCTTCATGGTTTTCCTAAAGTAATAGTAACAAGAAACTTTTGGAAATAATTGTTTAATATGAGTGGAGAAACACTAGCTGCCATGAGTTCTACATATCAAACACAATCAAATGGTCAAACAAAAATAGTTAACAAATGTTTTTAAGGTTATCTACAATGTTACAATTTAGAAAAGCAATCTTAATGGATGAAGTGGGTTCATAAAGGAAGAATGGTAATATGATACTACCTATCACACATCTACTAAAATTTCCCCATTTAAGGCCCTTTATGGATATCCAACTCCTAGTATCTCATACTTTTTGCAAGATAAGTCCAAAGTATAGGAAACAGAGTCACATATGAAAAATACTAAAGAAACTTTGAAAATTATTATGGAAAACCTTAAAATGACATGAAACATGATAAAAAAACAAGGGGAACAACATTGAAGTGAAAGATAATTTGAGGAGGGTAATTGGGTATTTTTTAGATTATAGCATTATAAGCAATCTTCATTCAAGAAAAAGAAGAATAAAGAATTAGCTAAAATTTTTTATGGCCCTAAATAATTATTCATAGGATTGCACAAGTGGTATAGAAGTTATATTTTCCTTCTTCTTGAATTCATAAGGTTTTTCATGTATCTTTCCTAAAAAAGGTTTTGGGAAAAAATATGCCAATGTAAATAGAACTTCCAAAATTAGATGAAGAATGAAAGTTGATTCTTGAACCACAAAAAGTTATAGATAAACATTCTGTATATCTTTGACATATAACCATTATGAAGTACCTAATCAAGTGGAGGAATATTCCTCTAGAAGAATGTACATGGTAAAATGATCAATTCATGATGAAATACCCACGGCTAAAGGGTTCGTTTGAAGTTTTGACAAAGGTTTTGTTGTATGTTTTATATAACGCGCGACAGAATAGTTTTATTGTTTGTTAAGGTCCCACACAATGATCAAATTTGAAGGGCAGGTCCGAATTTCAATTAGAAGGGCATATATCTATGTTTCCCTTCCATAATGAAAAGCTTAAAAAAAAAAACTTTTCAATTGACCACAATAAATTATTTTTACATTTAATTTTCAGAAAGACAAAACCATCAATCTTTATATTAATAAAAGATTGTTACAGATACAACAATGAAGAAAGCTCCATCTTTCATTGCTTAAATATCTCATTGGCAATGTCAACATAAGTCTTGAAGACACTATTATAAGAATTTGGATACATACCACCAGGATATAGGAGATTCTTATGTGTCAGATTGTGTAATGAAATTTTGACTTTGTCTCACAAGGAGGAGCAGCATGGAGGTCTGGATTTTTCTTATAGAACTTTATTATTATTATTTGAAACATTGTTTATCGATATGAAGACAACAATGAAATTATGAGCATGGTGGACAATTAGTCAAGCTCATGATGCCAAACCATGATGATGTAAGTTTGGAATTTAACATTTTTACATGTTAAAGAAAAATAGTCAAAATCAATGACAACTTAGTATGCCATAATTAATAATCATTCCCTGTTCACTTTTGTTAATAGGTTTATGTCACACGATGATCTCTCTTCTCTGGAATTTACTTGTATTGAAGATCACTATTCTAGGAATAAGGAGTTATTTTATCCAAAAATAACCCTAGCCAAACATTGACAATGCATCAAGGATATCTTTCTATGCTTCATAAGTACATATGTTCTACTTCTAAATCATGTCTTGGAAGTGGTTGTTTTGCTGGAAATTATTCACCAGTTGGTTTCATACCAAAGTCTTTTTCACATTTTCAGCATCCGATACATGAAAAAGATAATGGTTTAAAACAACATAAATATTTGAAATTTTGCAAGAATTGTCTGGCACACTTTGAATATGAATTTTGAAGTCAAGTGCATGATGTTGTATAGGATCAAGTGCCATTTTGAATACCAAATGTTTCACAAGAAACTTCTCAACATGCTACCCTGCAGTAAGGATTAAATGACAATATTGCATCAACTATTTCCATAATAAAAGTGCACCTCGGCCATAAGACTAAACAACTACAAATGTTGTAGATCTAACAAGACCACACAATCAAGTGTATTCCATAAGGCCAATACTGTATGAAAAATGAAAAGGAGTTTGCAGCCAAAAATACCTTAGGAAACTAATTCAATTAGATACACCAAACCATCAGAAAAAAGGAAAACCAGCCTACTCAAAAGGCAAGCGTTTACCTCCTTTGACAAAATTTCGAGTTCCGAAACAAGGGCCTTTATTTTCTTGTCAATGCCACTAGTAATTTGAATGGGGTTTGCACCTGCTGCAACAACGTAAAAAAAAAGGTTTCATTTCAAATTATTTTCCACAAATTTAAGATACAACCATTGTCAGTTTTGTATTTCCTAACAAGCTCATAAATTTTGAAAAAAGAACCAAAATGTTTTAATACCTGATAGCAATTTTTTCACTCAAAAACTATCTTAGACTTAATAAGCCCAACCCAAAACTAAAAAACCAAACACCAGAAGACCCTACAAAAATGAATAGATGATCTTAATCCAGTACTATTGACAAAAAGTTACCTTTACACCCTCACTTATTAAACCCTGTGCTGTTGAATTTTAACTTCAACTGCTGCAGCAGCAGAAGGACAGATGCAACAACAACATTTTTTTTTGGAGGTTGCTTGCACGCCATCCAGAAATTTAATTCAGCATTTAAAATTCCTGCAAGTTTTTTTTGTAGACGACTGCAACCATATTTATGTACAGGATTGTATTTAAGCACAACAACCAGCATTAACGCAATTCACCAACCAGCAATTAAACAAACAGAAATTTACCCCCCAGTTTTGTAAATTCAAAAGGAGGACACACGGAGCATTAATATTGGATTGCATGAAATTGAAGGGAATCTGAAAACTTGAAAACCGAACCCAAATTTTTTATAAGGCAAATTGGATTGAGAATTCGCGTTACAAATTAGGCGGACGTCAGCATCCCATTTTGGAACGCGAATTTGGTTTGAAATTCAATCTATTCAGACTTTTGAAGTCCAACGGAAAGGGTTCTTTAATGTTTTGATAATTTAATTTTATGTATGCTTTAATATATACATACGTTTTAAACATATGTTATATATATATCATATGCGAAATGAAAGGTGGGCCATATAATTTAGTTTTAATTTTATTTTTTTTAAAAGAGGGTTTATTATAATATGTTTTATATGTTACGGCATATAAAAATAAAAAGGACAAAAAATCTTGGTAGTTTTTTTTATAGACAGTACGTAAATTTTTTATTACACAACAGTGTGTAAAAAGTGAAAGACTGAGTGTAACTTTTTAAGTGTGTATGCACAGCAGTGCGAAAGGGAAAAACACAGCAGAGTGTTTTAGAGACAAAGTATGTTTGTTTTGAATAGACAGTGAGTTGGTTTTATGCACTGCGTTTTGTAGCAGTCATAATTTTGTAATCCCTCTCAGTGAGGAAGTAGTGTAATAGTTTTTTTTTGAGTTATTGAAGGAAATAGAAGTTTGTTTTCAAAGTATTGAAACTCTGTCTCCTGTCAAAGAAATTTTTATTTTCTGTGTGTTAGAGGAAGGGAGATTTATTCTCCATTCATTGTTATGGAATTTTTCAATATTCCAACATGTGCAAGAACAACAGATGTTGTGGTTCCATCCCCAGCTAAATCATTTGTCTTTGCCGCAGCTTGCCTTACCAACTTGGCCTCAATATTTTCAACTGGGTCCTCTAATTCAACCAATAAAAAGGCCAAAACCATAGCATTGAGATACATTTCATTACACTGTCAATAACAATAAAATTTGACTCAACCATAACCCTTTCCTTTTATTGTTGTGAAAAGCTTTATGCATTACTCTAATGTGGCTAGTCCATAGGCCAAGTAGACCACTGGGTCACAAATATGTTTCCTTTCACCTTTGAGTTTTCAAATTATGCCTACCAAATCTAAGACATTTAAGAGGGGGAACTAATACAACGTTAAAAAAGAAAACCAGAGCACACATCTACAAATTACCTCCTTAGCTACTGTCACACCATCATTAACTATTTTCGGAGAACCATGCTTGCTCTCCAAGACAACATTTTCCCCCTCGCCCCAAGGGTGACTCCAACAAGATCAGCAAGTTTGTTCACACCGCCTGCAAGACAAATTGATAATGCTTTCAATAAGTGTGCAATTGAATGCCAAAAAATATGCCAAAACAACCCTCCATGAAAAATTAAAATACCACATTAAAAGCGAATATAAGTGGACAAGGAAAGATCCACCGCTGTGAAGTTTCATGTGCAGGTGACCTTCCTTTAAACATAGTTTTTTCTCTGACCTGCAATTTTTTTGTCACTAAGCCATCCTTGTTGAATTACAACTCCTTTTCCATAGCTCTTGTATTAACCACCTTCTCTCTGTCGCGTAATATCAGAGTCCCTCTTCTGCTTGAGCGATTAAAGAAAATGGGTGAAAAAACTAAAAGAGAAGACAGTTGTCTGTCATAATTATGAAACATTGCACCCAACTTTTTCCCCTTTCCATTGTTACCCAATGAGGTAGATGTGGCAATTGTTGTCATACTGCCCAAAGCAGAGGCCATCTTCTCTTATCCTAAATATATAATTACAAGATCTTCATATTAGTATGAACCTTAAAAAACATGATTCCCATTGCTAAAAACCACTTTTAAGTTGTAACAAGCAAACTAAACAACTATCGCAACTTTTGGCAACTTCTGGAGCGTTAAGAGAGAAACAACCAAAGAGAAATACAACCACAATCCTCATTTTAATGAGACCGGACTATATATTTGCATTAAGATAATAGAAATAAATCACGACTATATTAAGGCCAGCACAAAACAATCTTTAACCAGTGTCTCTCGCGGCCTTCGGGTTGCCATGCTAGAGGTTGCATATTTTTAATTTAAATTATTGACCTCTCGTGCCCATCTATGAATGCATCCAATGGGATATCTACATCAAATGCTCCTTTATATCCCAAAAAACAAATTCCCTACTACAAGAGCACCAGTATTGATGGATCACCCCACACCATCCCACCCACTAGAAACGGTGAAAAAGGAAACCCGAGAAACCTTCTGAAATATCTCAAGATGACTATATGGGTGATTCTTATGAATCAACCAACCATTCAGAACATGCTCATCAATCCAAACCATGAGTATTATGTGACAATATTCAAGCAGGCACTGAATCGGATTTATGAAGCTATGTTAGAGAAACCCTAAACTCTCACTGAAAATAGGTGAAATGTGGCACCACTCAGAGATTGACATGTGCCAATTGGTACAAGTGGTAGAAAATTGGCATGCTCAAACAACGAGGTGATGCAGGAATGACATGCGGGAGAAAATATCAGAAAAGCCCCAAATCTGGAGAACTAAAGCTCATCACCAACCTGAGATCGACAACTTTACACGATGTAACCTATGAAATCGTATATGGAGAAATGATAGTAACAATAAAGTAACCTATGTAACAATAAAGTTGGATTCATCCTGGGAGTGGTAATGGGAGAAATCATAGTGAACAACAGGAAACATGCAGAGTTGCTTACAATCAAATAGATGAAAAACACATACAAAAAACCTAGATAATAATCATGAACAAGCTTAATATTGAATTATGAACTGTAAAGGAACTTAAAAAATGTGACATTATGAACCTGGTCAAGCGCACAAGCAAAAATATCCTGGACATGACCCTGGTTGACAAGTTGTATTGCTCATGATGCAAGAGGATTTGTACCTGCACTGCCAAGTCAATCAAAATCCATCATTATCTATACAATCAATACAAGTAATTGATGTAGTATTTTTTACTCTAAGATGCATTCTTATGATAATGTTAGAACATATGTTGAAAATGTCAAAACATGCCTGAATAAGCTCCTCTTCGTTTCAAGAACAATTTATTGGAGTCGCATGAACTTGGAACAAGCCTCCCACGATCTGAAAGAGTAGCAACTAAGTCAACAGTGACTTTTTTGTTGCTACGCTGGATCGAGGGAGGTTTGCTCCAAGATTAAATCGCTCCAATAAATTATTCTCTACTAAGCAGGGCCAACCACGTGAAGGTGGAAGCTCTTATGGCCCCTCCCCCCCCCCCTCACATCACTCTCAATTCCCCAATACCCAATCTATATTTCATTTTTTACTTTCATGAGCATAAACAAAAATATTCAATAACTAATAAAAAAACAATTCAACAAAAAGTACGCAAGGAAACATTGCAATTAATGCTTGACATAAAAATAGTATGATAAATGAGTTTTATATATAACGCAAAAAACGTTCCAAGTATGGTAACGTTTGTCTTATAATAATACAATATTTTACATTGTCAAATTTTCTTTTTCTTCTTCCTATTTTTAAAGCTCCTAATTACATCATCGATATCATCGTGCTCTGCTCCTGTTTCGTGCCTTTCAACCCGCACTGCTGACCTAGTTGCGTATTCACGATGTCTGGGCTCATCCAGTGACGGGGCATCGCCTACAAAAACAGATAATATTAAATTTTAATTGTCAGTTTTTAAATATCATTGCACTAGTTCGGTAATATTAATAAAAAAAATTGCAATGAGATTATTTACCTGGTGCACCAGTTGTCGCCGCTGACCTAGTTGCATATTCACGATGTACGGTCTCATCCAGTGACGGGGCATCGCCTACAAAAATAGATAATATTAAATTTTAATTTTCAGTTTTTAAATATCATTGAACTAGTTCGGTAATATTAATAAAAAAAATTGCAATGAGATTATTTACCTGGTGCACCAGTTGTCGGCGTTGACCTAGTTGGGTAGTCACGATGTCTGGTCTCATCCAGTGACGGGGCATCGCCTACAAAAAGAGATAATATTAAATTTTAATTGTCAGTTTTTAAATATCATTGAACTAGTTCGGTAATATTAATAAAAAAAATTGCAATGAGATTATTTACCTGGTGCACCAGTTGTCGCCGTTGGGACTGTTGCCCTGTCTTCCTCTCTGGTGGTAAGATCCTCAAGGGGAACATTCTCTGTCATTTAAAAAAAAAATTTTATAAGGACAACCATTAAGGTATAATTAGAAAAAAATATAAGTGGAAATTAATTACCGTCACGGCCCTCACTAATAGTAGCATTGTCGGCATGGTCCCCACTACAATGATCAGGTTGCACGTGAGGATCATCTACATCTGGCTCTAAAACTGGGTTATTTGCCTCGTTGGTAGTGCTGCTCCCCTGATTTAAAAAAAGTTTTTAGACATTAAATTTATGGACGAAAACAAACATATTGAAAGGTTAATGTTTTACCTTATCAGGCATTCTGGATCTTGGGACCTGCCCCAAGCTTCTGCGACGTTCAACTATGGCTTGATAGCCGAAATGGAAAGCGATATTTTTATCTTCCACTGTAGTTTCTGTTCCGAAGTCATCACTCTACATTACATATGATTGTGTATTTTTAATCATATTTGATAGGATTACAAAAACATTGGAAGGCGATACAATTAATTATAAGATGTTTAGCTACTTAATTACAATTCTTGTGGCTAATTTCAAGTAGCCGCCCTGGCCTAGCTTGTGATGGCCCTTTTTTTCAATCCTAGCTTTGGTTGACTTTGAGGTGTCAGGCAACCTAGCATCAAAAGATTGAAGTCAGATATGACGTAGCACACTTTTATTTTAGACATAGAGAAAATCAAAGCTATTGAATTAAAGTTGTAATTTACCTTGCGGGTCCAGTTGGCATTTTTCCTTCTTTATTTGCCCTTTTCTCTTTTCCGTCATGGATGAGTGCTCTCCACTCACTCTTTGGAATTGTGAGAGGACGCTCATATCTAGGGTTTAATTTTAATTGCGTCCTATAGGTGTCCTTGGTATATTTCAAATATTTGCCGACTACCCGAGCCACCGCTGTTTTGTCAAATGTGCCAACCCAAAAAAGCGCTTCTAGATAATCTAGAAGTTCTTTTTTCAGGTTGGAATTCTGGGAATTCCACCCTGTGCGTATGGTTGGGCCAAAAATTACCAACGCATGGCTCTCCAGATACCTGTAGAACTCATTGTTTGCTACACAAAAAAGAAGAAGATATTATCATTAATTTAAAAATAAAAATAATGATAAATATGTTTTAGATAAAGTACATGAAATAGTTAAAATATTAAAATTTACCTGGGAGTTGTACATGCTTTATAGGGACACCTTCATCGTTCACCAACAATATGCCATTAATGGTCCCTGTGGAGCTGACACATGTAGCTCCACGAAACACAATAATGTAGTTGGCCATATCAGCCTCATCATTGCCAACACGTTCAGCGGTTGGCTGGGTGTCTTCTTGGGCAGGGTGTGTTTCTTGGCTGGCACCTAAAGGAGTAGAAGGTGTACGAGAGGGTTTTTGGGCAATCTCTTGCCCTTGTGTCCCACTACCACCAACACCGGGTTCAGCAAGTGCCAGAAAATGCTACATAAAAAAGAAATTTTTGTTAGTTTAGTCAATGTAAAAATTAAAAATCAACTATCACAATTCATCTCATGCAGAACAAAAAAAAATATCCCTTTTACTTTTTATTATTACCTGATATGTTTCTAGCTAGCTCATAAGTTGTTTTATCCTCTCTTCTATTTCAGGTGTGTGAGGCACGTCTATCAAAGTATTAAATTCTGACCTTGCATCTCATGCCTTTTTTCGCAACAAGAACACTGGAGATAGGGATGAAGAAAGCTCTTCCTCAAAGAGGGAATCATCAGGCGTACCATGGCTAGGTGTTTGCATATTTGAACAAAATTAATATTATTTCAATTATGTAAATAACTAAAATACCTGAAGATAGAGCAATGCTGGCACTTTACATGTTCTTCCACTGGCCTCTTTCCGCGTTCATCCCGTCTCGGGGTTGTTCCTGCACTGCTCTGATTAGTTTGCCACATTGCAATAAAATTATAAATGTAAAAACTTGAAAACAATATCTAACTTGAAAACACAAAATTAAAACTGAAATAATTTCTAATAAGACACCGGACGACAGAGTTAGAGTTTCAAATATGCCTTGCATTGAATTCAGTCCTGGAAACATGTCATTGCACATTATGGCACCCAAATAAGAGACGAGTTGACAATGAAGACCTTATTGAATATATTGTTGGAGAAACTTCTAGTAAAATTGTTGTGAAGACCTTGAGGACATTTTTGGAGCAACATTGTTGAAGCAGATGGTATAGCATTGTTGGAGACGATCTTGAAGGGCCTTGAAGTGGAGCTTTTGGAGCAACTATTGAAAAATCCTTAGAGCATTTAAGTAAGGCACTTTCTATCTTCCATCACCTTTTTCCATTAAATATCCTTTAAACAATCTTTTTGATATTTAATGTTTGAAATCACGTTATAATTCCTTGATTATATGTGTTTGGGGACTTTCCCTTTGAAATTACCCAAAAATACCCTGGCAATTTTATCTTCAGGATTCATGTCTGACCCTATTGTTCAATATTTTGATTGATAGTAGTAAACATAGAGATTTAGGGGGCTCTTGACTTGGTTTTTTTGGGTCATTAGATCCCTAACATCTACTAGGGAGAACCCCCCTTGAGTTGGAGGAGAGCTAGCCCGAAGTGAAAAGAGGTTGGTGAGGTGACAATGGGGCTATTGAATTACACATGGTATCACACTTTAGCTTTAGGAATTTATCTTGAGAAGTGCGAGATTTGGATATATCAATTCTCAAATTGTTTACAACACTATTGTTAAGAACTAATAAGAGGTGATGTTGAGGGGTTTTTGGGTATAAGAAACAAAACCATTTAAAAAATAGGGTTCTCAGTCCTTGGTATTCCTTCACCTGGGCCTAGGGGCACACTAGAATAATTTCACACTAAACCATGCAAAATTAAAAGTAACTTAACAGATCCATAAAGTAATAATAATCATAATTCCTAATTTCCTATTGTATGATATGATGCAAATTATTCAAACATGAAGCAATGAAGACATGCAATGTCTGAATTTCAAGAATGATGAACCAATACAAGAAGTTAGAAACTACAACTTTGACTCAATACTCTGTGTCCTAACTCCAGGAAGGAATCTAGTTTGCAGTACAAAACATGCATCGTGTATTATCAATTCTTAATTGACAACAACTAAAGGTCATCTATCTCATCAATTCCTTCCCATTTTGTGTTTTTATGTTATATTCCTTATAAAAGTGTCAAATTTCTCTCAAAGTAAGAAACCACTAAATAAAATAAAAAATAGTTGAGATATGATTGAGAAATGGTCATTTATTTCTTGAAAGGATCTTCACAATTTCTTTGGTTGTTTTTCATCTCAAGAGACAAGAAATGACCTAAGAAACTATCGTGATGTAATATAAGAAACAACACGGTGCAATGGCCATTTTCAAAGCCAAATGATGTCCATTGAGGACATGGCCTTTATTTGGTTTCTGTTTCATAGGAGTTTCGGGTAGAAATGGAACTTTGTTGTACCATTTCCAGTAGTAAAAAGGGAAAACCTTCTTTTTCCATGGGAAATAATTTTCCTTTCCTTTTTCAAGATAATCTAAATCACAAAAAATATGAACTATACTGCACACATTCTTGGATAATGTGAAAGTGGAAAAGGAATACCCTACACAAGTGATGCACACATGTACATTTGAACACTAATATATTTTTGTAGTTGAAATGCAATGCTTGTTTTCATTTAAATGTAGGGTTTTTAATGCAGGGAGAAATAATGGCTGCCAAATTAACAAGCGTTTCTTTGGGAAAAATGTAAATCTTTTATTGGGTGATGAAGATAATAGAGGGTATTGAATCTTGATTCTTGACATCTAGAGAGAACCCTACAGCCTAACACAATCCAATGGAATTGACCAAAAAAACCCAAATAGATTCAACGCTACTATAGGAGGAAGGGCCTGCAGTAAGAACTTACCATTTTGCAAGAGCTAAGGGCGAATGCTGTTTTGCAAGAGCTGAGGGCGAATGCTATTCTGCAAGAGCTGAGGGAAAATGCTGAGGGCGAATGCTGTTCTGCAAGAGCTGAGGGAAAATGCTGAGGGCGAATGCAATGCGAATGTTGTTTTGCAAGAGCTCAGGGCGAATGCTGAGGGCGAATGCTGTTATGCAAGAGCTCAGGGCGAATGCTGAGGGAAAATGCTATTCTGCAAGAGCGGAGGGAGAATGTGCACGTGATATCAGATGTTAATGTAGCACACATGTACATTTGAACACTAATATATTTTTGTAGTTGAAATGCAATGCTTGTTTTCATTTAAATGTAGGGTTTTTAAAGCAGGGAGAAATAATGGCTGCCAAATTAATAAGCGTTTCTTTGGGAAAAATTTAAATCTTGTATTGGGTGATGAAGATAATAGAGAGTATTGAATCTTGATTCTTGACATCTAGAGAGAACCATACAGCCTAACACAATCCAATAGAATTGACCAAAAAAACCCAAATAGAGTCAACCCTACTATAGGAGGAAGGGCATGCAGTAAGAACTTACCATTTTGCAAGAGCTGAGGGCGAATGCTGTTCTGCAAGAGCTGAGGGCGAACGCTGAGGGAAAATGCTGAGGGAAAATGCTGTTCTGCAAGAGCTGAGGGCAAATGGTGAGGGCGAATGTTGTTATGCAAGAGCGGAGGGCGAATGCGCGCGTGATATCAGAGGTTAATGTAGCTATTGTGACGGATACGAAACAATAAAATCATTTTTATGTAGCGCGCATATAAGTGTCATTATACCGACGGCGGACAAAGCTTCGCTATTGCGACAGATGCCTCCAAACGTCGCAATTGCGACACTTAGAAATTGTGTCGCACTTGCGACGTTTGGAGGCAGCTGTCGCAATAGCGACGCTTTGGGGCATAGTGTCGCAACTGCGACGTCTTCCTCCAAACATCGCAATTGCGACACTTTGTCTAATTTTTGGTATTGTGACACTTTTCTATAAACGTCGGTATAGCGATGGTTTCGGGCAGGATGGAAAAAATTTGGGGAAATTTCCGACATTTGGTCAAAAGCGTCGGAACCAAGTGTCGGAATTTCCACCAAATGTAGTAGTGTGGGTGTGAATGTAGGGTGTATAATTGATCTCCACCCTCATTTTAGAGATAACCCCAAAGGGATCATAGGGCCATGTAAATTTGGGAGAAAACTTAATTTTTTTCAGTCTCTTGTCAGCTTCCTCACCTACTGTCCTGTTGTTGCATATGAATGGTCCTATCTCAAAATTTATCCCGAACTGTGATTTTTTCTTTGCTGAGACAAAATGCACTTCATCTGCATTCAGTATTTTTCTGATATATCCCAGGGAAAAAATCCTCAGTGGAGGAATTTTGGTAGCTTATAGGGAGGCAATTCACACCCATATACTATCTGCTCTGTATAATTTTGGTATAAATACCAATATGTTTTTCTGGACTAATCTGAAAGATGCATAATTCTCTTGATCTCTTCACTTATTCCGAGTTCAATTGTTCCATTTATAATACTCATGGAAGGATGTAGAAATAGCTCAATAAAATGCTTGTAACTGAATTCTTCTTGCTCCTTCTTCAGTAAGGTGGTCCAAAAAATCACAGGCTGTGGGTGTCCATCTTCATCCATTTTATTCATTTCAAACTGAAATTTTCCGCCTGAAAATATAAGTACATGTGGACAATAGAAGAAGTATACTTAAATACTCCTTCAGTATGAAATTTTACAAACTGGTCATGGATGCTGTCAGCTAATAATTGGCTAAAATAAAACATGACAGAGGGCTTGAAATCTGTAGACAATATAGTCAAAAGCCTATAATTTCCTCATGTATCCATTTGTCAGAGTAATACCCAAGAATATATGCTAGAACTGTGGCTATTTGCTTGGTTCTTTCCGGGAATAAATATGAGGGATATGGGGGATTTTTCTTGTGTAATGGTGTATTTTCAGTTAAAAACAACTCAAGGGTTGAGGCTCTCTTATCAAAATATATCTTTTGGTACAGGTCTATGAGGGATTCTCAGGAAAATGGTGTAGTGTTTTCTACTGAAGGCCCCTGCATCATTTGAATGATGAATTGGGCATTAATTGTGAACAAGACTTCACCAGTTGGGGCAATAAAAACTCTTTGATTATGGATATAACATGCACAACATCTTATGATAAAATCAGGGGCACTATAGGTTCTAGGGAAGATGTAGTAAGGTAAGTTTGTATCCCACATGACAATGTCATCAACCCCATCTATTAGCTTGTCTTCTAACTAGCAATAGACATCGAAAAGGTTAAAATCACATAGTGTTTCATGGATTTTAAAATCCTTGTTTTCTAGGCTAACATGATCGAGGTCGATCAGAGGGTGAATCATGGGATTGAAGGGTTCCTGACCTTTCTTCTTGGGAGGCATGAATGGTTCAAACTGTGGAACTGATAAACTTATATGGCGATGCAGGTTTGAAGAGGTGAAATTGGAGTAAGGAAGACAATGAAACATGAGAAAATAGTTGGAATTGTTGCATTTGACCTGTAAAATTGAAAAACTCATAGCAAAGATGATAATAGTGAAGTTTGAAACAGGCGGTAGGGATGGATTTTATAGTTTTTCATGTTTTCCCATTGTCCATGGTGCGGGTTCTTTGGTTAACGATTAAACTCATTTAATTATCCAACTAACTGATTTAGGCAAGAGTGGAGCTGATTGGATGGGAAACGGGTGGATGAGGTGGAGTGATGTGATAGGAGGAAGAATAACGGTCGGGAGGGTGATTTTATGGTAGCGGAGAATACCGCTTTCGGAGGGGGTAGCGCGCGATAAGAGAATTTGGTGAGGGGGGGTGTGAACTTTCCTGCGCCTACCATGTATGCGGTGGGTCCTATTCCAATACCATTGACTTCGGACCCCCCACCCCCCCGCGAAGATAAAGTTTGGATGGTGTGGCGGGGCCATCCGATCATAATATGTATATTGGGATGAGGGGAAAGGTGTTGGGATAATAATGATGATGTGACAGGAATGGAAAGTGGGGTCAAAATGAAATGTGCACAGAACATTATGGATGGTTGAAAACTTAGGAAAACTAAAGCATAATGCCCAAAAGCCTTTGATTAAATCAAGTCTTCAAACTTAGGATAAAATTTTCATGCCTTTTTCTTTCTCCAACATATAAAAATGCCTTCGCTTTGCAACTTAAGATATATTTTTTTATGCATTTTCCCAAAATCAACTTCCCTTTCTCTACCTACCCTTTCTTCTAATCTAACATTTTGTCATATTTTTCTTTTGCAGGGTGAATTTGAACTAAAATACCTATATTATCTCTTTTTTTAATGAAAATCTATCATATTCTATCCGTTATTTCACCTATTGATTCAGATTAGACTATTGAATCAATTTCATTTCTACCTAGCTACTGACTTACCAAGATTAAACTGTTTGGTAAGTCTTTATTCACTATCCTATTTGACAAAAATTCAAACTTTTTCAATCATGATTAAATAGTATGAATTGGAAAAACTAACTTATCAGTAACGACATTTTGACTTGTAGCAATTTTAGTATTATTCTTTTGTGGGGTTTTGTTTTGTTTTCTTTCATTCTTTTAAATTTTTTCCTTTTTCAACATACCCTCTTTTCTTTTTAATTTTTTTTTGGAAATCATTTGAATATTGAAAATCATGTACAATATGAAATTGCAACTATAAAATACTCAATCACCTTGCGATCCTATAATTTATAGGATCCTAACATTTTCTCTAGTTGGGGATGGCACTTCTCCAAGTGAAGTGTCAAGAACATAAGATCAGTAGCCTTGAGTACTCCATTCCTACAAAGTCTTCATCTGATGTCTTTTTTCTATTTTATGATAGCTCATCAAATCGGGCTTAGGGCCTTCTCCATGGGCTTCAACCTTTGTTAATAAGTTATCCAATTACAAAGTGAAAAAACTATGGTATTTACAATGATGAAGGATAAAATTGTATTGTTAAGAGAAGTAATGCCTCAACATCCTGCCATTGATAGGACCTCTAGGTATTTCTATTCCATATAGCTCCTTAAGTAAATATGCATTATCTCCCCTAAAAGCATCAATAATGTACGGTCCTTACCAAATGTTGTCAAATTTACCATGTTTACCTTTGTATTCTATTATAGAATCCCATTTCAACACTTTGTCACCTAGATTGAAATCATCATCCTTTGTTCTTCTGTCAAATATTTTCTTAATATTTTCTTGAACAACTTGGGTCCTGTTATAGACCTCTTCTCTAGACTGCTGTAATTGAATAGTTTGATTGATCCTTTTATGTACATCATTTGGTTCAGATTATATTTCTTGAATGATACTCATGACTGGAACTCCTAAAGAGGAAGGGAACACAACATCCATTCCGTAGACCAATTGGTATGGTGACATCCCAATTGATTTTTTGGTAGTAAGTATGTTAGCCCAGAGTGCATTGACCAACTTTTTATGCCAAGATTTCTTATTGTATTCTAATAGATTTTTGATGATATTTACCAAACTTTTATTTGAGGATTCAACTAACCCATTACCCTGAGGGTAATAAGCTATTGAATGTCCCAAAGTAATGTGGTATTTATGACAAAAATCAACCATTTTCTTGGACTTAAAGGCCGTAGGATTATCAGTGATGCATTTTCTAGGACAACCAAATATGGAAAGGATATTAGTTTCAAGGAATTTAATGATGACAGTATCAGTGGAATTTCTGGAAGGAGTGGCTTCTATCAATTTGGTAAAGTAGTCAGTGGCAGTAAGAATCCACCTATGTCGGGCAGAGGAGGGAGGATGAATTTCTCCAATGAAACCTAATCCCCATTGTTGGAAAGAGATTTCAACATAAATGGGATTTATTGGCAGGGGCAACAATTTTCTCTTTCCTTCAAATATTTGGCATTTATGACAGGCAATTACCATCCTATGTATTTCAGGGAATAGAATTGGGTAATAAAAACCAGCCCTAAGGATTTTATTTGTAGTGGTTTTCCAATACAGGTGCCCACCACTGTCACCTACATGGAACTCCTGCATAACTTTTTCTGCATCATCCTTTAATTTTTTTTTGAGTAGAATACCCCCAACATCTCTCTAGTATAAGACATTTTCTAGAATGCAAAATTTTATTGCTTTCAACTTCAGAAATCTTGCTTTTGTTTTTGTCAGACCAGGAGGAGCATTTAAGCTAAATAAAACATATAAGAGATCTGCATACCAGGGGGAGTTTAAGAATGCTTCATCAATTTGTGGAGTCACCTCATCCTCTTGGTCATCCAGTGAATAAATTATATTGATATCCAATGCTTGAACATTTGACTCAGCCATTAGTTTGGATAGTCCTTGTCCTTTGATCAATTTGGCTGGTTTGATTTCTAAGTCGTATTCCAGAATTATGGAAATACATTTGCCTCACTTTCCATTAGGTCTTTTTTTTGTTAAAATTTCCCTGACCACTGCATTAGGAACATAAGAAATAACATGGGAATGTAAAATATATACTCTAAAATATTTTATTGCTTTAACCAATGAAAAGGCCTATTTTTCCATAATGTTGTATTTCAAAGAGCCATCCCTTAAATATTTACTAAATAATGCAATAGGCTGTTCAAATCCTTCACTATTTTTCTACAATAGAACAACCACAATAGTGTGCTCAGAGGAAGATGAAAATATTGTGAAATATTTGGTAAAATTTGGGCTAATTAGCACTAGAGCTGTAGTTAATGCATGCTCGACTAGATCAAAATATTGTTTAGCTTCAATATTCCACTTTATTTATGAATATTTTTAAAGCATGTTGGTTATGTTTCTAAGAATTTATGCAAGGCTAGGAATGAATCTCCTTAGGAAATTGATTTTACCAATAAAAGAATGAAGTTCTTTGAGGTTTCTTGGGTTACTAATTTTAAGTATACCTTCAATCCTACTTGGATCAATCATAATACCATCCTTAGAAATAATATGACCAAGAAGTTTTCCTTCTTCAAGACCAAAAAGTGTTTTCTTGGGATTTAATGAGATGCCAAACCTTCTACATTTTTCAAAGACCCTTCTTAGATGTGCCAATTGTTCCTCATCAGTTTTCGAATAGAAAATAATGTCATCAAGATAAATCACAATAAAATGTCCAATTTCATCAACAAAAGAAATATCCATTTCTCTCTAGAAAGTGGCTCCAACATACATCAACCTAAAGGGCATTTTCACATACTTGAAAGTTCCCCATGGAGTAGTGAAAGCAGTTTTACCTTGATCATCAAGATTCACTAAGACTTGGTTATAACCTGAGAAACCATATAATAAATAAATCATACTAGATCCTACTACCCTTTGTAATATTTGATCCATTTTTAGTAGTGGGTAGTTGTCTTTTAAGGATACCTTGTTTAGATTTCTAAAATCAATGCATAATCTGATTTCTCCAGTTTTCTTCTTGTGGGCACAATGTCGGATACCCATTTAGAATATCTAATAGGAACTATGATGTTAGAATCATACATTTTCTTTACTTCTTTTTCAACCAAAGGCATTAGGACATGATTTATACCACACTTTTTTTGTTTAAATGGATTTTGATCTTCTTTGATTGGTATTTTATGCTGTATGATACTAGTGTCATAGGATTTTAATTCTTCATAAATCCATGCAAAAACATCTATGAATTATTTGAACAAGGCTATGTACTTTTGTTTTGTAACAATAGGAATTTATTTTGACATTTTTATCATTTTGGGATTCTGTTCACTAGCTATCTTACACTCTTCAATGTTTGCTCCTATGTGTTCCATTTTTGGCTTTTTTGCTACATCATTGAAATAATTTTTTTTCTTCTAATGGGACAAGTCCTCTAGGTAGGACATTATCCTTAACCTAACGTACTTCAAATTCCTCTTATCTGGGTCTTTTTCATGCAATTATGGTTCATGTACAATTTTATTTCTTGAAATATTTACATCAGATACATCAAACTGTTTATCTACACTAACCTGTACATCGGTTTGAATTTCTATTTCAAAATCCAAATCTATAATAGTATCTTCAAACTCATCCTGTGACTGTAAGAAACTTTTAGTCTGTTTGTCATTCGAAAACACTTTCCAATATCTCATGTTATCAGGTACAACTGGATGATGCTTAAATTCCACTGTGTATTGTTTATTAGGATGAGGCAACTTACAAGTGCTTGCTGAAAAAGCCAAACCATTAGCTAGGATATTCTGATTTTGTGGGATGACAACAAGATCATATTCATAAAAATTTCTTAGAAAATCAAGCACAACATTTTTGTATGCTATCAATCTAGGATATTTTGCAGCATATTCTCCTTTGATCTGTTTTATAATTAAATTAGAATCTCCATGAACATAAAGTCTTTTAGCTCCCAACCTTTTCAGCAATTGCAACCCTAAGAGAACTTCCTCATATTCTACTATGTTATTAGTGCATCAAAATTTATTTTTGTAGGAATGACCTTCTCCATGATTATTTTCTGTATTGCTCACCCAAACACCAGCCCCTGAGCCTGCTTCGCCACATAAGCCATGAAAACTCATGTTCCAAAAAGGATCAGTTTTAGCGTTTAGTGGTACAATTTGCATTGGGTTTTCCTGTTTTTCAACAGAGTTGTTTTCTACCTTGGTAACTTGTGCATCAATGTCTCCATCATTATAAAGAATGAAGGAGTGAAGGTCAGAATGAACAGAGTAAAGGGGGTAGTCATGTGGTTTCTCTTGGCTACTCACCATATATTTCATCAAATTTTCCCTATACAATATTCTCTTTTGACAAAATACTGGTATTGTTGCATAAGACATGTCCATTTGAAGGGTTCTTTGTAACTTTTCTCCCCATGAGTGTGAAAACAACATGCCATACTTAGGAGGACTTTCTGCTACTACTATGTACATTACTAGACTCTTAGATGGGATTTGAGCTAAAGTGACACATAGATCTTTAATAAGACCTAAACATATAACTTTGCTAGAGTCAAATGAATATAAGTCTTTGTAAGGCTTAGTAATTTTAAGGCCAAGTTTATCCATAACAGCTTTTGGCATTAAATTATGTGATGAACCTGAATCCAACATTGCATTGTGGAGAATCTTGTCATGAACATTGAGACTGGCATAAAATTGAGGGACACCTCCTTCTTGTGGTTTACCATCAACTTCTGGTCCAAAAAAAACTTTAGGTTGATCATCATTCAGATTGACAGTATCTGTGTTTTCCCCTATGTTTAAAGATTTCATGACCTGAGTCCTGTACACATCCTTGTTTATTAATTCAGTTAAAGGGATAGAAATTTTCATTTTGGAAAGTTCATTTTTAATACTGAACGGTGTTTGGCTCTTAAGAAAATTTGAAAAATCAGATTTTTCAGCAGCTATCTTTGTAACAAGTTCTATTTGTTGACTAGTGGTAGGGACATTAGCTTGTGCAAGTTTGGAAGAAAGATCAACTGTTATTTTAGCAGGGCTTTCTGTGGTCTTGTTTCTTGAAGTATCTACACCTTTCTTAGGAATTTATGTATTTTTCTTAGGATCAGATTCAGAGACCTTTTTGGCAGAGTTTTCATTGTTCTTTTTACTAGATATGTCTAAATTTTTCTTGCTCCTAAGATTTTACTACCTATGGAATTCCATGATGGTATGTTCAAATCCTTGTTTGTACTCATCAGAATCTTTAGCTTCAAGTCCAGTTTGGGTCAACAAGAATGATTCCTGTTCCTCCCAAGTGAGAAAAACAATATCATCTTTATTTACACCCATTAAAATTATTTGGTTTACTTCTACCGCTTCAGTTATTTCCCCATCTTCATCAACATAATTCTCATAAAGTGTGACCTAATCTGCTGATCAAGTCCTCTCTGTTCTCTTTGTCTGATCTAAGGAGGATTTATTCTAGGATTTTGATTATGATTTTGAGGTGCAGGCTGGTTTTCTATAGGAGCATTCCTCTTGTTTAGGCTAATCATCTCGATCATTCTTTCTATAGTTCTTGTCAATGAATCTATTTTGGCATTAGCTGAGGAAGTTCTCTCATTTCTCATCCTCACTCTTTTTTATAACAGATTGGCTTCTACACTCATTGCATCCCTATTCATTTCTTCTAATGTTGCTAAATTTCTCTCTCTTAGTTGGTACGACATTTCTGGACTTTGTTGTAAAATTGATGGATCAAGTATTGTGTTATCTACCCAACTTCCAGATTTAGTCCTGAATAAACCTTGTTCGAAGTTTAAGTCAAATTCAATATCTTATATAGTGTAAGAATTTTGAGGAAGAGAATTTGTTCTAGAAAGAGGGTTATTTATCCCTCGATTTTTTTATTTTCTGTTTTTTCTTAAAATTCTTTCAGGATTATCAACTATAGTTGCAGGATTTGGGCCAGGATGAGATAAAGTGTAGGCTCTTTTGGGAGCCAAAACTAAAACCTAAGGCACACACACTTTGATTATTTACAAAAATGAAATAAAACCAATCTTTATGAAATATTTCTCTCATACACAATTTTACAAACCAGGGCTTTAGAATTCAAAAGCAATGACATTTTTTTAAATTCTTTTGTATTCCTCAGTATGGTCGCCACTATATTATCATTGTATAATTTTAATATTGGAAAGAATAATTATATAGGACAACATCAAAGCACTTTTAAAGCTTGGATCTAGCCTTACCAGCTTCATAGAGGGCTCTCTCTGTATAATTTAGCTTTGTTTCCTTAATTGATATTAGGCTAGTTATGATAATGCTGAATGGTTTGTTTGTTTGTTTGATTGATTGGTCGGTTGGTTGGATAGGTAATCTCTTTAAGTTAATTATTTTCCATTGGGCTATGGAGACAAATAAAATATAGATGTTGCATCAATTTTTCAAAGGGAAATAATAGGGAAAGCTAGTTACAGTTACTTGATCCTTAATTCTAAATGAAGTATGAAATGAAGCATTGGTGAACTCAGTAGTGATTGAAAATCATTCAAGAATTTTTTAATCAGACTTCAAAAGAAAACATATATATTGCAAACATAGCCATAAATAAGGTTTCAAGATAACAAATCTTACTTCTTCACTTTAATTTTTACAATTAGATAATACACAGTAAAGAAACACAGTGGAAACAAATATCACAAAAGGAAAAACATCACCAGTAACATACAACACAAGTATTGTGAATGGTATTATTTATTGATGTATCAACAACTCAAAAATTACAATTATTAATAGAAATGATTACAATTATTAGATTCCAACCCCTGATACTTCGAATGCGTGAAGTATTTAAAGTAAGTCTATGAAGGTTGTCCTATCAAAATAGGCAATCTCCTTATTAATTATAATATAACTATATCAAACCAACGTGCTCCAAAAAGGTGGAGTAATTTGAGAATTTTCGAACCTCTAGCACTTCTGTTTGCGAAACATTTGCTACATGTTCTAACCGTTGTTGCGCTGGCCGTTGTGCTGGCTGTAGCCGTTGTTCACTCATCTTCATATTCACACAACTTTTCCCGCCGATCCTCATCAGGAAGAAGCATCTTGTATGCTTTCCGATAGATCTCATCAACCTCTGTGTATCGAGAAAATGTGGGTTTGACCACAAAGATATGTTTTATCTCATGCTGTATGAAAACAACATTACTCACGGCTTCCATGAAATATCTCCTTGTCATTTCACCTTTAATGTTTGAAAAATTTGCTGTGTCCTTTGCAATTTCCTTGAGCTTCTTCACATAATCATCTGTGGCCATTAGTTTGTCAATGATAACAAACAAAGAAGGCATGCCCCTTTTTTTTAGTGGCTCAATTCTATTGAAGAACATCTTGACTGCTATTTCTAATCCATTACACTTTTCCTCAAGCCGTTGCACCAAATTTCTTAGTGTAAGGACTTTCTTCGCCTCCAGAATTGTTTTAGTCCTGTCATGTACTCCCAGATAATCAAGCTCATATCTATTTTTGGCATTCAAAAACTTAATGATATTGTTAGCTGAATCAGACATGTGTCCCCGATCCTTTTTTATATCTGAGATGGCCTTATTGGCCTTCTTAATCAGGTCCTTTTGCTCAAAAATGATCTGGACATATGGCCAGATTTCATTCATGGATTCAATGATGTTGATATGATTTCTTTAATCAGAGCCAAGGTGTTGCCAGTGGAGGATTCTTTTAGAGATTTTTGTAAACTCTCTATTTTCTTCTGACTTCTTTGTGAGTCTGTTGAATGAGAAATCTCAGTCTTTACCATCTGATCTTGTAAAATCTTATGTTGAGCCTGCAATCTTTTGATTTCCTCTATCTGCAATGACATGTTCTCCACTAATTTTGCAAGCTGATCTGTAGCATCTCCTATTCTAGTTGTTGAAGTTGTTGATGCATGAATGGCTGTAAGGGGTAAAACCTCTAAAGAAACAATTGAAATTTTGGCAGCCTGCTCTTTTTCCTTGACCATTTTCTCCATTTTGATCTCCATCTTTTTCAGTTGGGCAGACTGCTCCATGTTGAGTTTCATCATATAAAATTTATGGGTCTATGACTCTTCTATTTCTTTTGTAAGTGGGTCTTATGTGGCTGGAATCTTCAAAAACTTCTTTAAGGCTGATATATCTGCATTTTTCTTCTTCATTATATCCACCAAAACCTGTAAATTTTAAGGGTCATATCTTGTCCTTAAAACCAAATATTCCAAGGATTTTATACTTGTATACTTGGATATAGAAGAAATATTTTCCATCTTGAGTTGAGGCTATACATTTTCTAAGGAGACCTGCAACTTATACAAATTCATTTTTGCTGGGGTATAGGGATTTGTAAACCTAAAGTAGATACGGCCTTCTCTTCTGCCTCCTGCAAATTATTTTCTGCCCATTCTATCTATTTCTTGAATTTTTCTATTTCTGGCCTTTGGGTGTGAATGTAGGGTGTAGACTTTTTCTCCACCCTCATTTTAGAGATGACCCCAAAGGGATCATAGGACCATGTAAATATCGGAGAAAAATTCATTTCTTCCAGTCTCTTATCATCTTCCTCACCTGCTGTCCTACAATTGCATATGAATGGTCCTGTCTTAGACTTTATCTGGAACTATGGTTCTTTCTTTGCTGAGACAAAATGCACTTCATCTGTATTCAACATTTTTCTAATATATTATAGGGAAAAATACTCATTGGGAGGAATTTTGGTAGCTTATAGAGAGGAAATTCACACCTATATACTCTCAGCTCTTTATAATTTTGATATAAATATTAATCTGTTGTTCTGGCATGATTTGAAAGCTGCATAATTCTCTTAATCTCTTCACTTATTCTAGGTTCAACTGTTCCATTTAGAATACTCATGGCAATATGTAGAAATAGCTCAATAAACTACTTGTAACTGAATTCTTCTTGCTCCTTCATTAGTAAGGTGGTAAAAGAAATGACATACTGTGGGTGTCCATCTTCATCCATTTTCTTCACTACAAACTTAAACTTTTCTGCCTGAAAATATAAGAACATGTAGACAATAACAAAAGTATACTTAAATACTCCTTCACTATGAAATTTTACAAACTGGTCATGGATGTTGTCAGCTAAGAATTGGCTAAAATAAAAATAACGGAGGGCTTGGAATCTGTAGACAATATAGTAAAAAAACCTATAATTTCCTCATCTATCTAATGGTTAGAGTAATACCCAAGAAGATATGCTAGGACTGTGGCTATTTTCAGGGAATAGAGATGAGGGATATGGGCAATGGTGCATTTTCAGTTAAAAACAACTCAAGGGTTGAGGTTCTCTTATTAAAATCTATCTTTTGGTACAGGTCTATGAGGGATTCTTGGGAAAATGGTGTAGTTTTTTCTGCTGAAGGTCCCTGCATTATTTGGATGATGGACTGGGCATTAATTCTGAGCAAGACTTCGCTAGTTGGGGGAATAACATCTCTCTGATTAAGGATATAACAGGCACAACATCTTCTGATAAACTCAGGGGAACTTTGGGTTTAGGGAAGATGTAGTAAGGTAAATTTGTATCCCACAGGCCAATGTCATCAACCCCATCTATTAGCTTGTATTATAACCTTCAATAGACATAAAAAAGGTCAAACTCACAGAGTGTTTCATGTATTTTAAAATCCTTTTCCGCTAGGCTAACATGATCTAGGTCGATCAGAGGGTGAATCATGGGATTGAAGGGTTCCTGAAATTTCTTCTTGGGAGGCATAACTGGTTCAAACTACAGAACTGATTTACTTAGTTGGTGATGCAGGTTTGCAGAGGCGGAATTGGCGTGAGGAAGAAGACGAAACCAGAGAAAACACTTGGAATTGCTGCGTTTGACTTGTAAAATTGAAAACTGATAGCAGAGATGATAACAATAAAGTTTAAAACATGCAGGAGGGATGGATTTTTTAGTTTTTCTTGTTTTCTCGCTGTCCATGGCGCGGGTCCGTTGGTTAACGATTAAAATCATTTAATTATCCAATGGATTGATTTAGGTGGGAGTGGAATTGATTGGATGGGCAATGAGTGGATGAGGTGGTGAAATGTGATATGAGGAGGGATAACGATCGAGGGGGGGGGGCACAATTTTATGGTAGTGGAGAATATCGCTTTCGGAGGGGGTGGCGCGCTGTAAGCCACTTTGGTGAGGGGGGGGGGGGTGCTAACTCGTCTACACCTGCCATGTATGGGGTGGGTCCTGTTCCAATACCGCTGACTTCGAATCACCCATCCCCCGATGATAAAGTTCAGATGCTGCGGGGGGCCTGAAGATGAATATTAGCCATCTGATCATAAGATGTAGATTGGGATGAGGGGAAAGGTGTTGGGAAGATAATGATGATGTGATGGGAATGGAAAGTGGGTTCAAATTGAAATGTGCATGGGACATTATGGATGGTTGAAAACTTAGGAAAACTAAAGCATAATGCCCGAAAGCCTTTGAATAAATCAAGTCTTCAAACTTAGGATAAACTTTTCATGCCTTTTGCTTTCTCCAACATATAAAAATGCCTTCACTTTGCAACTTAGGATAAAGTTTTTCATGTCTTTTTCTAAAATCAACTTCTTTTTCTCTACCTACCATTTCTTCTAATATAACATTTTTTCATCTTTTTCTTTTGCAGGGTGAATTTGAACTAGCAGACCCAGATTATCTCTTTTTTTTTATAATGAAAATCTATCCTAATCTATCTCTTCTTTCACCCATTGATTCAGATTAGAGTATTGAATCAATTTCATTTCTACCTAGATATTGACTTACCAAGATTAAACTGTTTGGTAAGTCTTTATTCACTATCCTATTTGACAGAAATTCAAACTTGTTCAATCATGCTTAAACTATATGATTTGAACAAAATAAATTATCAATAGTGGCATTTTGACTTGCAGCACTTTCAATATTATTATTTTATGGGGTTTTGTTTTGTTTTATTTCATTATTTTAATTTTTTTCCTTTTTCAACATACGCTCTTTTCTTTTTCATTTTTTTTGGAAATCATTTGAATATTGAAAATCATGTAAAATATGAAATTTCAACTATAAAATACTCAATCACCTCGAGATCCTATAATTTATAGGACCCTAACAATGGCTCCAACTGGGGATGGCACTTCTCCAAGTGAAATGTCAAGAACATAAGATCAGTAGCCTTGAGTTTTCTTTTTCTGTTTTATGATAGCTTATCAAACCAGGCTTAGGGCCTTCTCTGCGGGCTTCAACCTTTGTTACTAATTTATCCAACCATATCTGCAAAAACTATGGTATTTACAATGATGAAGGATAAAACCATATTGTTAATAGAAGTATTGCTTCAACATCCTGGCATTGATAGGACCTCTAGGTATTTCTGCTCCATCTAGCTCCTTAAGAAAATATGCATTATTTCCCCTGAAAGCATCAATACTATATGGTCCTTGCCAAAGGTTGTCAAATTTACCATGTTTACCTTTGTATTCTCTTATATAATCCCATTTCAACACTTTGTCACCTAGATTGAAATCATCAGCCTTTGTTCTTCTATCAAAGATTTTCTTAACATTTTCCTGAACAACTTGGGTCCTGTCATAGACCTCTTCTCTAGAATGCTATAATTGAATAGTTTGATTGATCCTTATTTGTACATCATTTGGTTCAGCTTGTATTTTTTGAATGATATTCATAACTGGAACTCCTAAATAGCAAGGAAAAACAACATCCATTCCATAGACCAATTGGTATGGTGCATCCCAATTGATTTTTTTGTAGTAAGTCTGTCAACCCAGAGTGCATTGACCAACTTCTTATGCCAATATTTCTTGTTGTCTCTAATATCTTTTTGATGATATTTACCAAAATTTTGTTTGAGGATTCAACTAACCCATTACTCTGAGGGTAATAAGTTCTTGAATGTCCCAAAGCTATGTGGTATTTATGACAAAAATAAACCATTTTCTTGGACTTAAAGGGTGCAATATTATGAGTGATGAGTTTTCTAGGAGAACCAAATATGGAAAGGATATTAGTTTCAAGGAATTTAATGATGACAAAATTAGTGGAATTTCTGGAAGGAGTGACTTCTATCCATTTGGTAAAGTAGTTAGTGGTAGTAAGAATCCACTTGTGCTGGGCAGAGGAGGGAGGATGAATTTCTCCAGTGAAATCTAATCCCCATTGTTGGAAAGGGTTATCAACAGAAATATGCTTTAATGGTAGGGGCAAAAATTTTCTCTTTCCTTCAAATATTTGGCATTTATTACAGGCAATTACCATCCTATGTATGTAAGGGAATAGAGTTGGCGAATAAAAGCCAACCCTACGGATTTTATTTGTAGTGGTATTACAATAAAGGTGTCCACCATAGTCACCTACATGGAACTCCTGCATAGCTTTTCCTGCATCATCCTTTAACAAACATTTGAGTAGAATACCCCCAACATATTTCGAGTATAAGACATTTTCTAGAATGCAAAATTTTATTTCTTTCAACTTCAGAAATCTTGCTTTTGTTTTTGTCAGACTAGGAGGAGAATTTAAGTTAAATAAAACATATAAGAGATTTGCATACCAGGGGAAGTTTAAGAATGCTTCATAAATTTGTGGAGTCGCCTCATGCTCTTGGTCATCTAGTTAATAAACCATATTGATATCCAGTGCTTGAAATTTTGACTCAACCATAAGTTTGGCCAATCCTTGTCCTTTGATCAATTTGGTTGGCTTGATTTGTAAGTCATATTCCAGAATGATGGCAATCCATTTGCCTCACTTTCCATTAGGTCCATTATGCGTTAAAATTTCCTTGACCACTTCATTAGGAACACAAGCAATAACATGGGAATGCAAAGTATATAATATAAAATATTTTATTGCTTTAACCAATGCAAAGGCTTGTTTTTCCATAACGTTTTATTTCAAAGAGGCATCCCTTAAAGCTTTACTAAAGAATGCAATAGGCTGTTCAAATCCTTCACTGTTTTTCTACAATAGAACAACTGCTTAGAGGCAAATAAAAATATTATGAAATATTTGGTAAAATATGGGCTAATTAGCACTGGTGTTGTAGTTAATGCATGTTTGACTAGATCAAAAGATTGTTTAGCTTCATTATTCCACTTGATTTTTGAATTTTTTTTAAGCATGTTGGTTATGTTTCTAAGAAGTTCTATAATGTTAGGAATGAATCTCCTTAGGAAATTTATTTTACCAATAAAAGACTGAAGTTCTTTGAGGTTTCTTGGGTGACTGATTTTAAATATACCTTCAATCCTACTTGGATCAATCCTAATACCATCCTTAGAAATAATATGACCAATAAGTTTTCCTTCTTCAAGACCAAAAAGTGTTTTCTTGGGATTTAATGATATGCCAAACCTTCTACATTTTTCAAAGACTCTTCTTAGATGTGCTAAGTGTTCCTCATTAGTTTTCAAATAGACAGTAATGTCATCAAGATAAATCACAATAAAATGCCCAATTTCATCAACAAAAGAAATATCCATTTCTCTTTGGAAAGTGGCTCTAGCATTCATCAAACCAAAGGGCATTTTCACATACATGAAAGTTCCCCATGGAGTAGTGAAGGTAGTTTTACCTTGATCATCAGGATGCACTAAGAATTGGTTATAACCTCATAAACCATCTAATAAAGAAATCCTACTAGATCCTACTACCCTTTGTAATATGTGATCCATTTTCGGTAGTGGGTAGTTGTCTTTTAAGGAGTCCTCGATTAGATTTTTGAAATCAATGCATAATCTAATTTCTCTAGTTTTCTTTCTTGTGGGCACAATGTTGGATAAAAATTTAGAATATATAATAGGAACCATGATTTTAGCATCATATATTTTCTTTACTTCTTTTTCAACCAA
This sequence comes from Pinus albicaulis, assembly GCA_034641835.2. Lineage (NCBI taxonomy): Eukaryota > Viridiplantae > Streptophyta > Pinopsida > Pinales > Pinaceae > Pinus > Pinus albicaulis. The sequence goes on along the minus strand of CM076584.1, from coordinate 820,619,670 downwards.
AGGCATTAGGACAAGATTTATCCTATGAAGTTTTTGTTTAAGTGACTTTTGATCTTCTTTGATTAGTATTTTATGTTGTGTCATACTAGTGTCATGGGATTTCATATCTTCATAACACATGCAAAAAAATCTATGAATTCTTTGAACAAGGCTATGTACCTTTGTTTTGTAACAATAAGCACTGATTTCGACAATTTTATAATTTTGGGATTCTTTGCACTACCTATGTTACACTCTTCTATGTTTTCTCCTATGGGTTCCATTTTTGGCTTTTTTGCTACATCATTGAAATAAAAAAGTTCTTCTAATGGGACAAGTCCTCTGGGTAGGATATTATCCTTAAGATGAAGTACTTAAAATTCCTCTTTTTATGGGTATTTTTCATGCAATTCTGGTCTGTGTACAATTTTATTTCTTGAAATATTTACACCAAAGAAATCAAACTGTTTATCTACACTAACCTGTTTTTGGAGAGGTAAATCCCCTCTGCGAATAGAGGCGATCCCTACTAGCCTAGATCGAGTCTAGCAACAATCAGTCACGCAGTGACACAGGTCTCTAGTTACAAAATAGCAAAAACATATCAAGTTTCCTACCTCAGGTCCTACGCAATGGTCGTCAAAGAAAGGACGACGCCTCTCATCGTCCACTCTGGAAGATCACGATCCTTCCGCTTAACACGTTCGAACACCTGCACACATGTGAAGAAACACAACAATACACATCATAGAATCTAAATCTTGTAACCATACATCAGTCAGAGAAGATGTAATTCATTGCATCAAAGACAAAGACACATGAATGAAACCATAATCAAAGTCACTTATCATTAATAATAACAAAGGAAAGATACAACCGAAAGCTCTGACACTGGATCTTCTTTCGGCAGGGCTGATAGCGGAGCACATCTGAATGAAGCTTGTTGCAAATGGGACAAAGCTCTCTCTCTTCGGCTTGGCTCTCAAAGGCTGTTTGGCAATAGTCTCCTTGTTACAGATTCAACTCTTACTTTTGCTATTAGGACTACTAGCTTGCTAAGGGAAAATGGCAAGTTTATATAGATTGTGGAAGGGGAGTTTGGATCCCTAAAATTGTGGGATTGGCCCTATCCTCAAGGAAGATTCCATGATAGGTGGAAAACCACCTCCCATACATGGAGATCCGGAGCCAAACCTCCCAACTCATTTTAGAGACTCGTTCAGAAGTTTGTTGGAATCAAACTTCCACCATTTATTTTTAAAAAACAATCATTTTTAAGCTTGGCATGAGCAGGACACTGGAACAAAGTGCCAGTTGGCACACCCTCTTTGGTGGATTTTCCCCATTGGCGTGAGGGTTGAACTGGCTAGTCGCGCCAAGGCCAAAATATTATTTTTTAGGGTTTTTCAAAGGAAACTTTCTTCAGAGGAATGATTTTCCTTGTCAAGGGGGATGCCATGAAAGTGATTTCAGGTTATGCCACTGCTCATAGGTCACAGAAAAGGCCCTCCAATGTGCGGGACAGGGAATTGCAATGATGGTGACAAATTACTGTGTAACACCTGTACATCAGTTTGACTTTCTATTTAAAAATCCAAATCTATACTACAATCTTCAAACTCATCCTTTGACTGTAAGAAACATTCAATTTGTTTTTCATTCCCAAAAAATTGCCAATATCTCATGTTATCAGGTACAAATCGATGATGTTTAACTTCCACTGAGTATTGTTTATTGGGATGAGGCAAATTACAAGTGCTTGCTGAAAAATCCAAACCATTAGCTAGGATATTCTGATTTCGTGGGATGAACACAAGATTATATTCATCAAAAGTTTTTAGAAAATCAAGCACAACATTTTTGTATGCTCTCAATCTAGGATTTTTTGCAGCATATTCTCCTTTGATATGTTTTATAATTAATTCAGAATCTCCATGAGCATAAATTGTTTTAGCTCCCAACCTTTTCAGCAATTTCAACCCTATGATAAGTGGCTCATATTCTGCTATGTTATTAGTGCACTGAAAGTTAAGTTTGTAGGAATGACCTTCTCCATGATTATTTTCTGTCTGAACACCAACCCCTTAACCTGCTTTGCCACATGAGCTAATAAAACTCATGTTCCAAAAGGGATTGGTTTCAGTGTTTAGTGGTACAATTTGCATTGGGTTTTCCTATTTTTCAATAGATTTGTTTTCTATGTCAGTAACTTGTGCATCAATGTCTCCATAATTATAAAGAATGAAGGAGTGAAGGTTAGAATGAACATATTAAAGGGGGTAGTTATGTGGTTTCTCTTGGCTTCTCACCATATATTTCATCAAAGTTTCCCTATACAATCTTCTCTTTTGACCAAATACTGGTATTGTGGCATAAGACATGTCCATTTGAAGGGTTCCTTGTAAATTTTCTCCCCGTGAGCGTTGGCAACAACATGCCATACTTAGGAGGAATGTCTACTACTACTATGTCCATTACTAGACTCTTAGCTGGATTTGAACTAAAGCGACATAGAGATATTTAATAAGACCTAAACATCTAACTTTTATAGAATCAAATGAATATATGTCTTTGTAAGGCCTAGTAATTTCAAGGCCAAGTTTCTTCATAACAGAATTTGGCATTAAATTATGTGATGCACCTGAATCCAACATTACATTGTGGAGAATCTTGTCATGAACATTGAGACTAGAATAAAATGGAGGGACACCTCCTTTTTGTGGTTTACCATAAAATTCTGGTCCAAAAAAAATTTCAAGTTGATCATCTTTCAGATTGATAATATCTGTGTTTTCCCCTATGTTTAATGCTTTCATGACTCGAGTCCTGTACACATTCTCGTTTATTAATTCAGTTAAGGGGAAATTTTCTTTTAGTTTGGCAAGTTCATTTTCAATACTAAATGGTGTTTGGCTCTTACGAAGATTTGAAAAATCAGAATTTTCAGCAGTTATCTTTGTAACAAGTTATGTTTGTTGACTAGTGGTAGGGACATCAGCTTGTGCAGTTTTGGAAGAAATATCAACTATTCTTTTAGTAGGGCTTTCTGTGGTCTTGTTTCTTGAATTATCTACACCTTTATAAGGATTTTCTGTATTTTTATTAGGATCAGATTCAAAGACCTTTTTGGTAGAGTTTTCATTGTTCATTTTACTGGAGGTGTCTAAATTTTTCTTGCTCCTAAGATTGTACTACCTATGGACTTCCATGATGGCATTTTAAAATCCTTGTTTGTGATCATCAGAATCTTAAGCTTCAAGTTTAGTTTAGGTCAAAAAGAATGATTCCTATTCCTCCCGAGTGAGAAAAAAAATATCATCTTCATTTACACCCATTAAATTTATTTGGTTTTATTCTACCTCTTCAGCTATTTCCCCATCTTCATCAGCATAATTCTCCTGAAATGGAGGCCTAATCTGCTGATGATGGCCTCTTTTTTCTCTTTGTCTTATATGAGGAGGATTTCTTCTTGGATTTTGATTATGATTTTGAGGTACAGGCTGGTTTATTCTAGGAGAAGTCCTCTCGTTTAGGCTAATCTTGTCCATCATTCTTTCTACAGTTCTTGTCAAGGCATCTATTTTGGCATCAACTGAGGAAGTTGTGGGTTCATTTCTTATGGTAACTCTTCTCTCATTTCTCATCCTTTCTCTTTTTGCTAACAAATTGGCTTCTAACTCACTGCATCCCTCTGCATTTCTTTTAATGTTGCTGAATTTATCTCTCTAATTTGGTATGACATTTTTGGCTCAAAACCATCTGGGAATTTTACTAAGGCTAAACATTGTGGAGGTTTTATGTGGGCAGGAATTGTATTATACAAATTATTGAATCTGGTGCAGTAATCCTGAACACTTTTTTCTGGAGCTCTCTTAATCCTTTCATATTCAGATAAAATTTGAAGAGGGTTCTTCTTAGCTTTCATCCTTGGACATAGAAGAAATATTTTCCATATCGAGCTGAGATTGTATATTTTCTAAGGAGACCTACAACTTAGTCAAATTCATAGCTGTGTTGGTTAAGGTGGCAGATATCATTTCAATTGTTTGTTTGTGCATTTCCATCTGGTCGATGTGATGAATGTCCTTGATGATGAATTCAAATGATCTCTGCTTGTAGTCTGCTGCCATCTTGGGTTTTCAAATTTGGGCTTCCAGGAATGCCATGTGCATTTTCCCCTTTTCGGAATCAAAAGTTGATAATAATCTGATCTATGAGCTACAAGTTTGCTTCCAGAATTGGGTGTAAGTGTTGTTATTTAGGGTTTCATTCCTGAGTTTGATTTCCCTGAAGGTATCAAACACTGTTTTCTCCCTTTCTCCTGCAACAACACTAGATGTGGATGTCTGGAGGGCTTGCTGCTGATTTAGAATGGTAGTTGAGGTAGTAGGGGAAGTGATAAGTTGTCCTTCCACTGGAGGTGATCTTGGAGTATCTAGGATGTTGATGATGGTCTCTTTCTCTGTTTATTTACCTTGATCAATGTCCATGTGTATCCTAGCCCTTTTCCTATACTTCATCTTGAATTCTTTATTATAAGTATTAGTCATAGAAGATTTTTGATCTTCTCTTTGCCTCTTTCCTGTTGCTTCTTGTTTTTCTTCTTTGCTCTGTTTTTGCTGTGGTATAGGGGTTTGTAAAACTGAAGTAGATATGGCCTACTCCTCTGCCTCATGCAAAGTATTTTCTGCCCATTCTGTCTGATTCTTGAATTGTTCTATTTCTGGCCTTTGGGTGTGAATGTAGGGTGTAGACTTTATTTCCACCCTCATTTTAGAGATGACCCCAAAGGGATCATAGGACCATGTAAAGCTGGGAGAAAACTTCATTTCTTTCAATCTCTTGTCAGCTTCCTTGTCTGTTGTCTTGTTGTTGCATATGAATGGTCCTATCTCAGACTTTATCTTGAACTTTGATTTTTTCTTTGATGAGACAAAATGCACTTCATATGCATTCAACATTTGTCTCATATATTCCAGGGAAAAAATCCTCATTGGGAGGAATTTTGGTACCTTATAGGGAGGAAATTCACACCCATATACTCTTAGCTCTCTATATTTTGGTATAAATACCAATATTTTATTCTAGCCTAATCTAAAAGCTGCATAATTCTCTTAATCTCTTCACTTATTCTAGGTTAAAATGTGCAATTTATAATACTCATGGCAGGATGTAGAAATAGCTCAATAACTGCTTGTAACTGAATTCTTCTTGCGCCTTCATCAGTAAGGTGGTCAAAAAAATGATAGACTGTGGGTGTCCATCTTCATCCATTTTCTTCATCGCAAACTGAAATTTGTTTTCTTGAAAATATAAGAACATGTAGAAAATAACAAAAGTATACTTAAATACTCCTTTAGTATGAAATTTTACAAACTAGTCATGGATGTTGTCAACTAAGAATTGGGTAAAATAAAACATGACAAAGGGCTTGGAATCTATAGACAATATAGTAAAAAAAGCCTATAATTGCCTCATCTATCCATTGGTCAGAGTAATAGCCAAGCAAATATGCTAGGAATGTGGCTATTTTCTTGGTTCTTCCAGGGTATAAGGATGAGGGATATGGGGGATATATTAGGTAATGGTGTATTTTCAGTTAAAAAAAACTCAAGGGTTGAGGCTCTCTTATCAAAATTATCTTTTGGTACAAGTCTGTGAGGGAATCTCAGGAAAATGGTGTAGTGTTTTCTGCTGAAGGTCCCTGCATCATTTGGATGATGGATTGAGAATTAATTATGAGAAAGACTTCACCAGTTGGGGTAATAACAACTCTCTGATTATGGATATAAAAGGCACAACATATTCTAATAAACTCAGGGGCACTATAGGTTTTAGGGAAGATGTAGTAAGGTAAGTTTGTATCCCAGAGGCCAATGTCATCAACCCCATCTATTAGCTTGTATTTTAACTATCAATAGACATTGAAAAGTTCAAACTCACAGAGCGTTTCGTGGATTTTAAAATCCTTGTCTACGAGGCTAACTTGATCGAGGTTGATCAGAGGGTGAATCATGGGATTGAAGGGTTCCTAACCTTTCTTATTGGGAGGCATGACTGGTTCAAACTGCAGAACTGATTAACTTAGCTGGTGATGTAGATTTGCAGAGGTGGAATTGGAGTGAGGAAGATGATGAAACAGGAGAAAAAACTTTGAATTTCCATGTTTGACTTGTAAAATTGCAAAACCGGTAGAAGAGATGATAACAATGAAGTTTGAAACAGGCAAGAGGGATGGATTTTATAGTTTTTCTTGTTTTCTCGTTGTCCATGGCACGGGTCCATTGGTTAATGGTTAAACTCATTTAATTATCCAACGAACTAATTTAGGTGGGAGTGAAGTTGATTGGATGGGAAACGAGTGGATGAGGTGGCACGAAGTGATAGGATGAGGGATAACGATTAGGGGGGCAGTTTTATGGTAGCAGAGAATACTGCTTTCAGAGGTGGTAGCACGTGACAGGTGACTTTGGTGAGGGGGGGTGCAAACTCACCTGCGCCTGCCACATATGTGGTGGGTCTTGTTCCAATACCGTTAAATTTGGACACCCCCACCCCCTCGATGATAAAGTTTGGATGGTGCGGCGGGGTTGAAGACAAATATTAGCTGTCCGATCATAAGATGTAGACTGGGATGAGGGGAAAGTTTTCATGTGAATAATGATGATGTTACGAGAATGGAAAGTGGGGTCAGAATGAAATGTGTACGGGACATTATGGATGGTTGAAAACTTAGGAAAAATAAAGCATAATGCTCGAAAGCCTTTGAATAAATCAAGTATTCAAACTTTGGATAAACTTTTCATGCATTTTTCTTTCTCCAACATATAAAAATGCCTTTGATTTGCAACTTAGGATAAAGTTTTTCATGTATTTTCCCAAAATCAAGTTCTCTTTCTCTACCTACCCTTTCTTCTAATCTAACATTTTTTCATCTTTTTCTTTTGCAGGGTGCATTTGAACTAGCAGACCACACATTATCTCTTTTTTTTTTTAATGAAAATCTATCCTACTCTATCCCTTATTTCACCTATTGATTCAGATTAGAATATTGATTCAATTTCATTTCTACCTAGCTACTCACTTACCAATATTAAACTATTTGGTAAGTATTTATTCACTATCCTATTTGACAGAAATTCAAACTTGTTCAGTCATGCTTAAACTGTATGAATTGAACAAACTAACTTATCAGTAGTGGCATTTTGACTTGTAGTACTTTCAATATTATTCTTTTGTGGTTTTTGTTTTTGTTTTCTTTCATGCTTTTAAAGTTTTTCCTTTCTCAACATACCCTATTTTATTTTTCATTTTTTTTGGAAATCATTTGAATATTGAAAATCATGTACAATATGAAATTGCAACAATAAAATAATCAATCAACTTGAGATCCTATAATTTATAGGACCCTAACATGGTGTTCCTTCACTCAGAACAATAGAAGAAATAAACTATTATTTTCTCTAAGAAAAATAGATAGACTGAAAGGAAATAAGCCTACTTGTGATCCTTTCGCTGTCCTTCTCCTTCTGTCGCTGTTGCCGTCACTCTTAATCCAACTAAAGCCGCTAGATCAATTCATACAAATAAAGACAGAGAACAACAAACAACATACAAATATACAAATATCTACTTATCTTAATCAAATTGAACCGATTAGATATGACAATACATACAAAATTGAGAATGAAATTCACAAGATATAAGCATGCATGTGAGAAAACGAACATATATCTTTATTGAGAAAGTAGGAGGAGAAGATTACAACCAATAGATCGATTCATCATCAACCTCTTCCAAATTCATTCCATCCTCATCAAACCAAGAATCATCTCATTAGCATAACAATACTTCCAGCTCTGATCAATTGAGAATCCAACAACATAACATTAGAAAAATTTATCCCTCCCTAGCACTTTGATGAGTGCTTAATTTATAGGGAAATTGAAGTTAGTTTCTTAATAAATGGATTTTAATGGCTTTCTAATAATAGGTGAGACATGTTTCCAAGTTCATTGGTGATGGATGAACACTTGTATTCAAATTATGACACCTATGAGCTCTTACAGAAGGCACTGGACATGTGGAGATTCCTGGAACAATTATGATTTAGCTTCTAGGAGACCAACGTGCCCTTAAGTGTTGGGAAGTGCACTGTAGTGCACCTTTGCATGGAGGCAAGTGCACTACAACACAGTTAGGCCCATGCAGAAAAGCGTTGAAGAGCTAATGGGTCATATAATCTATACTTCAAACCTTGTAAATCTCACAATTGAAGCCATCTATGGAATGACTTATCTTAGGGCATATAGAAACTGAATTAGGGGATGATAGACCCTATTCATTGGTCTTGGGGGATGATGCCCAATTTGACTAGGTCTTGGGGGATGATGCCCAATTTGACCTATAATAGCTGCCCCCTAAAGCATGAAGTCAAAATAATGGTAATATTTGGATGAGATGATTTACGATGTGATGAGTAGGATATGAAGCAGACGGTGACCTGCATCAATTTGCAATACATTACATCATGATATATTACATCTTGGACATGAATTGCTGAGGGAGGCATACCCGTGCTCAACACATACACTATCGTAACATGTACATAATTTAGAAAGTTGCCTACATCGTAATGTTTCCTGATATAGACATGCCTACAGATATAGGTCCATGTTCAAATGACTATCTGTATGTAAAGCCATCGTAAAGATGATGTGTACAATTCCTGAAATCGGAACCCGCATTGATGAAACTAGATCAAGGGTCTTCTTATCTCGCTCACTTGATCGTTTAAGTACAAGTCTAACCATACGTTTATATGATCTGAAGTTGAACATGGGAAGACATTGTATGGTTACCAGCCAATGATGTGAGCTGTCAACAGACATGATAAAACCACTGTTTATGTTAATGGTTCTCAAGGTGCTGCAGTATAATTTGCAAGGCGTGAATAGATGATTTTATGTCTAACACCAAACAAAATCTTTAGGTCGAAGGTCTGGAAGTGAGAAACCTGTCGATGATGTAGCAAGCCCCAAGGTACTGGAAAGATGTTTCTAAGTTAACTTCCTAGATGATGAGTTGATGTCGACAGGAAGCAAATTTATCACGAAATGGGAGTAATGATTTTGCAGACAAAATGTGACTTGATGTAGCAATTTTTAGGGATGACTATCATGAAACTGAAGGTTTATGAGTATTGCAGAAGATGAGGAGTTACTAGATGACTTCTCTTGAACATATCATCAACACTGAAATGAGTTGGCAACATTGACCCAAAACTAAAGTGATCGTATGATGGACCATAGGTCTGATAAATTGTCAAGAAGATTACCCAACCCAAAAGTCACGGTGATGGAGTGAAAGTTTCATGTTCAAGAGCGACATGCTACCATAAAGTGTTATGTTCTTTTTTCAAAATTTTTTCCAGTCATTGTTGACCAATACCTCTTTATTTTTTAACAAGATTGAGGAGGGTAACATATGCTTGATCTATAATTCGATGCTTTGGGTGAATCCATCACTATTTAACGATTAAAAAGTCTAGCGATAATGAAACTTGATATTTCCATGATCGACAAGTCTGTCGCTATTTTATGTTTTAACGAGTCTAACGACAGTGAAAAACCGATCCTTTTTTATATTTAGAGAGTTTGAAAATGGGACAAAAAGAAAATTCCATGAGTCCATTTTCGTAAATTTGTCACTCAGGTCTGAAAAAGTGTAAAATGATACCTGAGAAAACCTCTTAGCTATGTTCGACTAAGGTTTTCATTTTTCTTAAATAAATTATCTCAGTCCAGAAAAGGGTTAAACTTATATTGAGTAGATGTAGTTTCATTTACTTTTACGAGCTCGAAAAGACAAGTTCTCGATAATCTTTTCACATTATCAGAGTCTGAAAAGAGCTAAAAGAAGACTCCAGGTGTTAGGTCGCTATATTACTAGTATAGTCCCTTATTGTTGTTAGTGTAACCCCCTTATTGTTATTATTGTATCCCTATAACCCCCATATTGTTATTATTGTGCCCTTAAATTATTATTTTTAGGTCGGCTAGGATTACATTGTGGCTCGATGGACTCCTAAATATAGAAAGGAGGTTTGTAATTTGTATCATCCAAGAATTGTTCATTCATGTAATGTATTGGAGGTTTCCTGCTTGAAGTGGCTTATTTCTAAGGCGTTGATATCTCTTTTATTCTATTTTTGGAGCTGGTTTCACAACATTTGGTATCAGAGCTTTGGGATTCTAGACTTTTGCTGCTCCAAACAGGTCATCGTGGAATTTTCGCTATAACTTGTTTTCTACGAAGGTTCAAAAGTTGAAATGTTTAGAGTGCGAAGCCAACATCTTGAGGAACATCGTCACAAAATTTTAGAGCTTGGTTCACAATATTTTTGGAGATATGATCTGTGGAAGGTAGGTCATTTTGCAGGCTCCTGAATTTAACCTAAACAAGTCATCATGGAATTTTCGCTATAATTTTTTTTCTACGAAGGTTCAGAAGTTGAAATGTTTAGAGTGCGAAGCGGAAATCCCGAGGAACATCATCGCAAAATTTCAGATGTTGGTTCATAATAATTGTGGAGATATGATCTGTGGAAGTTAGGGCGTTGTCAGGATTCTGAATTTCATCGCAAAGAGGTGATTGTGGGAAAATCTTCATAACTCTATCTCTGAGCATGGGATTGGAATGTTGTAAAAATTGACTGAAAGTAAATGGATTTTAGTTTTTTTTCTATCAATTTTAGAGCCAAAGGAGGAAACAGTGACACGTGGCAAGTCGTACAAGTTCACTCTACTGAACCAGTCGATAATTGTGTCATTGTAGGAGATTGGAAGTAACTTTGCCTTGAAGAATCCAAATCAGATTAGACCTATGGCATTTGAAAGAAGCTTCAAAGGGCTACTACAAGGCATAATTCTAGATATTGAGGATCCAAAATTATAGAGATAATTCAATTTCAATATCGAGCTCCTCAAAATCAAGTAAAAGGTGTGTATTTGTTTTTCGAATTGCATAAGTCTTGTTTGAAGAATCAAGTTGAATTGATTCCAAGGGCTTATTGTAGAATAGATATCAGTATTGGATTCTAAAATGGCCCCTAAAAACAATTCAACACCCATTAAGCCTTTAGAAGGCTCTAATATGACTCATGAATATGAAGAATGGCAACATGACAAATCAAAATTACAAGAGCAAATGCAACAAATTTTTCTCTAGCAAAGAGCAACAAAAATTGACATGGAAGTTTTTAAGAAGGGCGTGGAGACTAAGATGGATGGTTTGAAGAAAGGCATGGAATATAAGATGGATGGTTTTAAGAATGACATGGATGGCATGGAAGCTGGCATGGAATCTAAGATGGATGACATGGAAGCTAAGATCGATAAAAAAATGGAAAACATGAAGAATGATAAAAAATTAGACATGGAAAGTTTGACAAGGTTGATACAAGAAATGTTTCCTAATGGTGAAAATATAGTACAGGAAACTCATGAAGAGAAAAAAATAAATGTTAATTGTGATTTCATAAACTCTAATGTTGGAAGGAAGAACCACCATATTCCAAAAATGGATATGAGGAAGTTTGATGGAAAGGATCCTGTAACATGGATACTACAGATGGAGCAATATTTTGATCTCAATAATGTGCAAAACACACAAAAGGTATGTATCGCAACTTTACATTTAGAACAAAATACATTTGTATGGTATCGATGGCTTTGCTCCCATAAAACAATTGTCACTTGGTCAATTTTTACGGAGGAGATGATAGAACATTATGAGGATACAAAGAGAAACACCTTCTTAAGCCAAGTGATAAATCTCAAACAAAAGTGTTCAGTGGGGGAGCACATTGAGGACTTCCAAAAATTGAATATAAGGGTAACTGATATTTTAGAGGAACATAGGATTGATCTATTCATAGGTAGTTTAAAGGATAGCATCCAACATGAAGTTCGTGTTTTGGAACCTGATTCATTGGAGAAGGCATTCAGGTTGGCAAGAAAATTTGTGTAAAATTATGGCGACAAGGAAGCCTACCACTCACTTCTATGAAGAGGGAAGTGTTGCTACTCCTAGATTTCCACAACCTACAAGGTTGACACCACAATAATTTGAAGAAAAAAGAGAAAAATGGCTTTTCTATAGTTGTGATAGAAAATACACTAAAGGTCATAAGTGTGCTGAGAAGAAATTATTTTACATAGATTGTGAAGAGGAAGAAGAAAATGAACAAGAATCTTCAAAAGAAGAGGGTATACACTAGGAACCAACCCTAGAAGAGGAAGAAATGAGTCCGTTCATATCATGTAATGCATATGCAGGAATTACCACTCCTAAAAATCTTAAGATAGAAGGACATATCAAGAAGAAAAAGGTAATAGTGTTGATTGATTCAGGTAGTACCCATAATTTTATTCATTGTAAGGTAGCCAAGGAATTGAAGTTGTTTCCTATACCCAGCACCAGAATGTCAAGTGATGGTTGCAAATGTAGGAACTATAAATTGCTCTGGAAAATGCCATAATATCAAGCTAACCATGGGGGAATATGTATTGAATAGCCCAATGCTTTCCATTCCTATGGGAGGTGCTGATGTTGTACTAGGAGTACAATGGTTACAATATTTGGGGACGATAGCTTTTAATTTTCAAGAACTTTTCTTGAATTTTTTTCAGAAGGTAAGGAAGTTGAATTACGAGGTAATGTAGGGAAGCCGAGAAATATAATAAGCTCTAATGTCATAACAAAGCTTCTAAATAAATAACAACGAGGCATAATTGCACAATTATGCTCACTATAAGTTCCAACATCAAAATCATCTATTTCTACATATCTCCAAAAAGTCTTGGACAATCATTCCAAGGTGTTTGAAACTCCCAGAGGACTCCCACCTATTCGTGATCATGATCATGCTATTCATTTTATTCCCAGAAGTGTTCCTCCAAACATCAGGCTTTATAGATATCCTTATGTCCAAAATAGTGAAATGGAATGTATGATTGCAGAAATGTTAGAGGTTGGTCTAATTCAACCTAGTCAAAATTCTTTCTTTGCCCTGTAGTATTGGTACACAAGAAGGATGGATCATGGCAAATGTGTCTGGATTATAGGGAGCTCAATAATATCACCATTACAGATAAAATTCCTATTCCTATGATTGATGAATTATTGGATGAATTACATGGAGCAATTTATTTTACCAAGTTGGATCTTCATTCAGGATATCATCAAATTAGAATGAAGACTCAAGATATTCCGAAAAAAACATTTTGAACTCATGAGGGTCATTATAAATTTTTGGTCATGCCTGTTGGCCTTACCAATGCACCTTCTACATTTCAAGGATTGATGAATTCCATTTTCAAACCCTTCCTTAGAAAATTTGTGCCAGTATTTTTTGATGATATACTAATATACAACAGGTCTTGGAAGGATCATGTTCAACATGTTGATAGGGTGCTCAAACTAGTGTAGGAGAAACAATTATATGAAAAAACATTCAAATTTTTATTTGGAGTACAAGAGGTGGAATATCTAGGTCATATTGTATCTCACGAGGGTGTTAAGGTAGACCCTAATAAAATTAAAGCCATTAAGGAATGTAAAGTCCCTACAACCATTAAGAAGTTGCGATGATTTCTCGGGTTAATAGGGTATTATCATAAGTTTGTTAAAAATTATGGGAGAATAGTAGCACCTCTAACAACATTATTGAAGAAAGATGCATTTTCATGGACTCTTGAAGCAACTAAGGCCTTTGAACATCTTAAAGAGGAAATGTGCCTAGCACCGGTCTTAGCTATGCTAGACTTCACTAAAACCTTTAATGTGGAATGTGAGGCCTCAGGAAATGGAATTGGTGCTATTTTAATGCTAGAAGGAAGACCCATTGCTTTTTAAAGTCATCCAATCAAAGGAAAGTATTTACAGAAAGCTATTTATGAGAAGGAAATGCTAGCAATACTGCATGCACTAAAGAAATGGTGACCTTACCTAATGGGAAGACACTTCAGGGTAAAAAATGATCATGATAGTCTTAAACAAATTTTGGAACAAAGACTATCTCCAGAAGAGCAACAAAAATGGGTTATGACTTTGAAATAATCTACAAAAAAGGGAAGCTAAATGTTGTTGTAGATGCACTCTCAAGAAAGAATAAAGAGGTGGAAGCATTGCTTTGTGCCATTTCTATTATCCAACCAGATTGGATAACCGAAGCAAGGGATGAATGGAAGAAGGACGAAGAAGTGTGGACACTCATTCAAAAGTTGCAGCAAGATCCTAGTACATTTGATACATTTAGTTGGAAAAATGATTCCTTATGGTACAAACATCGCTTATATCTTTGTAAGAATTCCCAAATAAAACAAAATATTCTTTTGGAATTGCACAGTTCTCCTTTAGGAGGAAACTCAGGATTTTTAAAAAATTACCACAGGGTGAAGAAATAATTTTTTTGGGATGGCCTTAAATCTGATATTCAAAAGTTTGTAGTGGCATGTTTGGTTTTCCAGCAAAATAAAGTTGAGATAATTAAGACCCCGGGTCTTGTACAACCTTTATCCATTCCAATCCAACGTTGGGAGGATATTTCAATGGATTTTATCATAGGTTTACCAAAGTCCGAAGGAAAGAGTGTCATCATGGTGGTAGTTGATAGACTTACCAAGTATGCACAATTTTGTGCATTATCTCATCCATTTAAAGCTAGTACAGTTGCTACTACATTTATGGAAACAATTCAAAAGCTACACAGAAATCCAAACGTTATTGTGAGCAACAGAGATCTCATTTTTATTGGAAAATTTTGGACGGAGTTATTTTCTTGTTTGGGGACTCAATTAGATCATATCTCATCTTATCATCGTCAATCAGATGGTCAAAATGAGATAGTAAATAAATGTTTGGAAGGATATCTTCATTGTTTTGTATTTGATAAAAAAAACAATGGGTCAAGTGGTTACCTCTTGCTGAATGGTGGTATAACACTTCCTTCCATACTGCAGCAAAAATGACCCCATTTATGACACTTTATGGATATCATCCACCATCCATCACATCATCTTTAAGAGAAAATTTGAAGGTTCAACCAGTGGAAGATCACATCGAGAATCAACAAGAAGTTCTCCAACTCTTAAAGGATAACCTGAATTTGGCACAAAATCGAATGAAACAATAGGCAGATCAACATCGCAGCGAGAGAAGTTTTGATGTAGGAGACTTGGTATTTTTACGGCTACAACCATACAAACAAATGTCCCTCAAGCAAGCTAAGAAGGATAATAAATTATCACCAAAGTACTATGGTCCTTACAAGGTGTTGCAAAAGATTGGTACTATGGCATACAAATTGGAGCTTCCCGCTTCTTCACGAGTGCATTTAATTTTCCATGTTTCATGCTTAAAGAAGGTTATAGGTGAAAATCTTCCAATTCAAAAAATATTGCTCGAACTTGATGAGGAAAGAAAAATCATATTGGAACCTGAAGCAGTCACAGAAAGAAGAACTCGACAGCTACGAAATCAATCAATTTCAGAGTATATCATCAAGTGGAAGAACTTATCCACTGAAGATTCTACATGGGAGGATGAGAATTTTATACAAAAGCATCCAGAGCTACTCAAGCATTGAGGACAACACTTTTTGAAGGAGTGGGGCATGTTAGGTCCCTATATTACTAGTATAGTCCCTTATTGTTGTTAGTGTAACCCCTTTATTATTATTATTGTACCCCTATAGCCCCCATATTGTTATTATTGTGCCCTTAAATTATTATTTTTAGGTCGGCTAGGATTACATTGTGGCCCCACTAGGATTACATTGTGGCCCGATGGACTCCTATATATAGAAAGGAGGCTTTGTAATTTGTATCATCCAAGAATTTTTCATTCATGTAATGTATTGGAGGTTTCCCTCTCGAAGTGGCTTATTTATAAGGCATTGATATCTCTTTTCTTCTATTTTTGGAGCCGGTTTCACAACACCAGGGGGTTCCTTTTCGCATTTATCAAAGCTCTAAGAAGAGATAAAAGTGCACTTTAATTCATTTTTATTTTTTATCAAAGCTCGAAAAAAATGATAAAAGTATGCTTTGTGGTCAAATCATTCTTGAATAGTTGTGCACACTAAACTCACTGTATCAGTTGTAAAACTTGTTCAATGAACCATCAAACGGATTAAAATTACTTTTTTCATAGTAAAAATGAATAAAGACCATAGTCACAACATTAAATATGATTTAAAATAATAAAAAAGACTAATAAAAAGAGTTTTTACCATTCCATAGTTACCATTTGAAAATTATAAGCTCTGAACCAATTTTTCCCTCGAACTTCAGCGGTTGATTGCGACAATTTGAAAGGACAATTTCTCTTGCCATTTGATCCAGGTTGGATCTATGAACATTATATTTATTTTAGTATCATTTATGTTGCATTTAATGGTAATTTTTTATGGTTTTGAGGCCCTTAGGGTAAATATATTACGTTTTGAGGGCAACACACCCCTGAATGTTGAAAGGTGCATTTGGCACATTTCTTATTTTTTTTTTCTTGCTGTGTGCCCAAAATTTCCCAATTTTTTTGCATGAAATGGATCCTAATGAAGCTTATGGTTGGATTTTAGGTATTCATTAGATCAAAATGATGATTACGTGGTGAGAAAGAGAACATGAAGAACAAGATATGATTTCCCTAAACGATCCGGGTATAGTAAGAGTCGTCAGAGATTGTGAGTTGCTTAAATACTTCAGATTGTTAAGTATAAGGGAACATATAGAACTATTGGAGTTCCTAATTAGTTCATAGGATCTGTTATTGCAGGATTTTCACATTGGGGACAAAGTGCTCCCAATATTGGTTGAGGATATTTACTTTCTCACTGGTTTATCAAGACGCGGTTCTCATATTTCCCTTGCAAGATCTGCCCTTGGAGGAGAGACAATGAGGGATTACATACACCAGCATTGCCAGCCAGGTATTGAACCAAGTAAATATGGGAAAATAAATATCCATGATGTGTGTGATTTTCCTTTGAGAACCATCCTTTTTACTATTTCAAATCTTGCTAGTTCCGCGACACTACATGTTGCAAACCGATCATACATGCAGTATCCTCTTGAGTGTTTAGAACCAACAATATTCAATTGGGCTGAAGTAGTACTATTTTAGATGAAATAACAATTCACTAATGAAAAGGGTGGCAAGAATAAGAATTTCAACTATGGCTCGATCCATATTTCCTTCATTTTAGAGCGGGTTCCATTGATGCAACCACAACATGTTACACTGAGTATATCTGGTCCTGGAGATCCTCGGATGCAGAGATGGGTTGAATTGATGTCTAGACATGCTAGTCCATCGATCATCATATTCTCTACTATGTTATTTGCTTGGTTTAGATGACAGATGGTCACCATAGAGGAGTATCCATATGAAGGCATAGAATTCTGTGGATATCCAGACTTGATTCTACCATATGGCACCCAATGGGTTGCAATTGGTAAGAATTTTTTGACCATGTTTTTTGGTTTTTGAGGTTTCTACATGTTTTTGTATTTTTTGATGTTTCCCAAGACTAAACTAAATTTTTGATGTACATAGATGTGGGTTGTGTTCGAATAGTGTGTCAACCAGAGCAGGGAGTAGATGAGCCAGCAGAGAGGACTATTGGGTGAGAAGTCCTTCGAGATTTAGATTTGACCGAGACTCTTGCTGAGCTGCAATAGCATGTCGAGGGATTGACTCTTGGGATACCAGATTTCCAGATCAAGGAGTTACCTATGTAGAAAATTTGTACAACAAGCATGTATATCATGGATTCAATTCGATCTAACAATGTACTAAAGTTAAATACTGAATCGCTTCTACAAATCAATTGCGGAATTAAAAACACAATCGCCAATCACATGAAGCAAAGAAGAATCAATCAAGCCACAACACAGATAATTTCCCGGGTAAATATTTCTACTCAAAACCCCTCTATCATATATTATATATTCCACAAGGAATCATGAAACAGTTACATAAAATTCTTCTCATAAGAATCATCATGTATTCAACTAATTGTCTCACATTGATACAGAAAAAATCAGACTAATACTCAACCAATTCTTAGTCTGCCTTGCTTACGCAGTTCATGAGGAATTCAATCCTTATTCACAAGGAATTTTAGCCTTCCTACACTGCGCTGAGTATCATGGGCATCCTGTGCTGTTTTAACTACACCTGGGTATCTTGCTAACATCAAAACTGATAGTTACACTTCCCTTTCACCTGATCTCAACTGGGTCTCCACTGAAACTGACATGCATGCAACTAATAATAGTAAACCCTTAGTTGCATGTGAGATCACTGATTGTGAATTAATTAATATTTAATTCACTTGATCTCTCACTAGTGTATCTAATAGTTACAACTAGCACAACTGAGTTTAACTCACTTAACTAAGTTAAACTAATTACAACCTACATTAAATAATTAACCACTGCACTTTGAACTCTGTTACAACTAGAATTACTTTGCATGCCTCACCAACTACCTCTAACTTCAAATTCATGAGTTAAATATTACAAGTTATTTTGAGATTATATTACATTTTTTTGTCCATCTTAATTAAGGGATAACTAAACTAGACATGCACCAAATTTATCCCACACCAGTGTAGGTGCTGCTAAGAACTGTGGTCCCACACTAGTGTAGGTGCTGCTAAGAA
This sequence comes from Pinus albicaulis, assembly GCA_034641835.2. Lineage (NCBI taxonomy): Eukaryota > Viridiplantae > Streptophyta > Pinopsida > Pinales > Pinaceae > Pinus > Pinus albicaulis. The sequence goes on along the minus strand of CM076584.1, from coordinate 820,600,961 downwards.
CTGTGGTCCCACACTAGTGTAGGTGTTGCTTGGATCTCCTGGTCCCACACTTAGGGTAGGTGCTGCTTGTTGTTTCTGGATGCCAATTTCACTGTTTCTTGTTTCAAATTTCAACATTACCTCTCAACAAGAAAGGAATGTCCTTGCATGTGACTGCAAATCTTGCATGCAATACTTATGTAGTGTTTCTCGCACATGAAAACCTTGCATGCAAAAATTTTCTAGTGTTTCTCACACATGCAACATTTGCATGCAACATTTTCTGAAATTGAATAGCCTCCAAACAACTGAATCAATATAATGCATCTGTCATCAGAGTCTTCTGATTGCTGCTAGCTACTGCACATGTCTAATAGATTCTCTGCGCTGTTGACATTTGTATCCATGCACTCTACATTGCTACCAACTCTGATCTGTGCTCCAGTATCTGACACCTGTCACTCTAATTTTTTTCCTCCTAACATATAACTGCAACAATCTATTTGATCCTGCTACTGGTTCTCTGTGGGTTCCTCATAGCTAGGTTCGATCCATGAGACGCACCATATCTAGGACCCTGCCCAAATTTCTTCTTGGGATTAATATTGCATGTCGCTCCACCTCACACCCTGAGGTATAGCTGTATGCACCCCCTCTGCTCATCTGGCTCGAAATTTCTCTGCATGAGTGGTTTTTGCCACTCCATGATCCTCCGCATGTGGTTGCTCCACATCTTGAGGTTCATTCTTTGGAACCAAGAGTTCCTCACCTGCATGCAAATCAAGCTCCCTCTCAAGGGGTAATTGTATGGATTTATCATACTTCCCTTTTCTTACTTGTGCACATTGTAATTGTCCTGCCATCACAAAAGTTTCTAACAAAAGAGTTGATTTTAAATCGACGATATCTCCCTCATCCAAGTCCGATTTGAATGATTTATTTTTTCAATTTGGGTATTTTTTTGGAAGGAATCCAAATATGCTATTTTTTTTTGGAAAAACTGCATCAAAATTTTCATATATTCTCTGCAAAATCACGCACCCAAATAATTTGTGCTCTCATACCATGTAGAAATTTATAACACAACTCCAATACCGTGTAGAAAATGTATAACACAACTTTGATACCATGTAGAAAATTTATACAACAAGCATGGATATCATGGATTCAATCCGATCTAACAATGTACTAAAGTTAAATACTGAATCGCTTCTACAAATCAATTGTGGAATTAAAAACAAAATCGCAATTCACATGAAGGAAAGAAGAATCAATCACGCCACAACATATATAGTTTCTTGGAGAAAGCTTGCTGCTAAAAACCCCTCTATCATATATTATATATTCCAAAAGGAATCATGAAACAATTACATACAATTCTTCTCACAAGAATCTTCCTATATTTAAATAATTGTCTCACACTGATCTAGACAAAATCGTGTCAATACTCAGCCAATTCTCAGCTTGTCTTTAGCCTGCCTTGCTCATGCAGTTCATGATGAATGCAATACTTATTCACAAGGAATATCAACCTTGCTACACTGTGCTGAGTATCATGGGCATCTTGTGGCATTTTAACTACACCTGGGTAGCCTGTTAATATCACAACTGATAGTTACACTTCCCTTTCACCTAGATATCAACTGGGTCTCCACTGGAATTGACATGCATGCAACTAATAATAGTAAGTCCTCAGTTTCATGTGATATCAGTGATTGTGAATTAATTAATATTTAATTCACTTGATCTCTCACTAGTGTATCTAATAGTTACAACTAGCATAGATGATTTTAACTCACTTAACTGAGTTAAATTGATTACAACCTACATTAACTAATGCACCACTGCACTTCGAACTCTGTTACAACTATAATTACTCTGCATGCCTCACCAACTACCTCTAACTCGAAATTCATGAGTTAACTGAGTTTATCACACTCAGTTAACTATTACAAGTTATTTTGAGATTATATTGCATTTTATTGCCCATATTAATTAAGGGATAACTAAAATAGACATGCAACAAATTTAGCCCACACCAGTGTAGGTGCTACTAGGAACTGTGGTCCCACACTAGTGTAGGTACTGCTTGGACCTCCTGGTCCCACACTTAGTGTAGGTGCTGCTTGTTGTTTCTGGATGCCAATTTCACTATTTCTTGTTGCAAACTTCAACAACCATACTATTGGAATTCCTAACCATTGGATGTGGTTATTGTGTAGGATAGCTAGAGTAGTTTCTTGTTATCATGAGCATCACTAGTTTACTTTGACATTTTTTTGAATACATGTTCAGGTCAGATGACCAATGTGTCTTGGGCACAAATTTTGTAAAAACATAAACTATCTATCTATTTTTTTTGAGAGTTTTCCTATGTTTAATGTGCAATCCTATTCAATTATGTGATGTGAATTGAAAATGTGTCTTTACATGTGTTACAAATGTCTTTTTAAAATGTAATTCGCTAAGGAATCAATTAATGTGTTCAAATTTCTAAAAAATTGTTGATATTGAATGTAATCAAAATGTATTTCCAAAAGTAAAACTCTTAGGAACATGTGATGAAGTGTTGGATTTTGGATAGTATAAATGCTAGTAAGTTGTAGTACAACAAGTTGTGAGTCAAACCTAATGATGATGCAGTTAATTCCAAATTAAATGGAATCCGAGAGAAGTTTGATCAATGCGCTATACTCATCGATATTTTTTGTGGATCGACCGATACAAATCCCTTGAAAACTCACTAAATCGCCACCTAGAGCGAAAATGGCCCATGCTGTAGAGGATAGGTTCTCTGTACTACGACTAGCACCATCAGCGTACCCAACAAAAGGGTCCAAAGATTCAGTCATCTGCGATGAAATGTAAAGTGGATTACTAACTTCAAGAAAAATCTAGAAAAACAAACTAAGATAGTAAATGCAAATCAAATCATATATAAAATATGATACAAAAGTTTACTACGCTCATTAAGCATAGTAACATTTAAGATACAACCCATTTTGAGGCTGCGCCAATGGAATTCCATCATAATCAACTAACTCCTAGGTACCCTTAGCCAGAACTCTTTTGACAATGTAGGGGCCATGTCATAGTGGCTCAGATTTTATTGTTCCTATAAAATCAAATTATTTATCATAAAGCAAGACCAGGTCTCCCTCTGAGAAGATGTGAGGCTTGACATGTTGGTCATATTGTGCCTTGATTCATCTGTTATATGCTTCATTGGCCAATGCGACTTCACGACGTGTTTCATCTAGATGGATGAGGTTAAAAAAACACAATTCTTCATTAGAGGTGTCAGATAACAAGTCAACAACGATTTTTAATGACAAAATTTCACATTGGATTGGAAATATAGCTTCTATACCATACTCCAATTGAAAGGGGGTGAATCTGGTTGCTTTTCTCACCGAGGTTCGATATGCCCACAAAGTCGAGTATAGGATTAAATGCCAATTTCGTTTGTGAACTCCTATCATTCATTAAAGCATCCATTTGAGGATCTTGTTAATGGCTTCAAATTTTCCATTGGATTGTGGATAATAAGGAGTAGAAATATCATGTGATATTCCTAATTTGACATTCAACTCATTCATCATGTGATTGCAAAAATTCTTACCATGATCTGTAACTATAGCTTGTGGTACACCAAACCGTGAGACGACATGATTGAAAAAGAAGAATGAAATTTTTTTGCCTGTGTTATTGAATGTAGGCATCGCTTTGGCCCACTTGGTAAAGTAGTTGACTACAAAAATAATATAACCATTTCCCCCTGCCGAACGAGGGTTGCTGGTCATGAAGTCAATGCCCCATTTTGAAAATGGTCCCACAACGATGAAAAGATGCATTGGTGTTGATGACATGCAAATTTTACGATCAAATATCTGGCACGCATGACAACTTCTGACCGCGAGGATGGAGTCACAAAATATGGTTGGCCAAAAGTAACCGGCGTGTAGAATCTTCTGCGTGGTAGCATAACCAGATAAGTTTCCACCACAGGCACCATCATGACAATCATTTAGAACTTTCTCGGCCTCATCATGAGTGAGGCACCTCCTTAAAATTGTATCGACACCACAATGATAAAGTGTATTGTATATGATTAGATAATATTTGGCTTGGTATCGAATACGTCACTATTGTGAGTGAGAGGTATCAGGCCAGAAAGTATGGGTTCGGAGATAAATGATAAAATCCCCATACCAAGGGTTAGATGACCCAATCAGAAACATAGACTCATCTGAAATTGATGGTTCTGATGTAGTTTTAGTACTATTAGAGGGTAGGTCACAGAGAAGAACATCCAAAACTAAATAATTCTTTGAATTGGATTTGATGAATTCCAAATCAAATTCTTGAAAAATGACAATCCATTTTGAATATTCCCCCCCCATAAATTGATGTGACAGAATGTATGTCATAGGGTTTCAATCCGAAATGAAAATGGTCTTCCGGAGCAGGATATAATGGTGAAATATTTAGACAACTTGAAAGGCTGCCAAGGTGAGATTTTCGACGTATGAATACTTAACTTCTATATCATTTAGATTAAAACTCAAATAATATATCAGATGTTCTATCCCATCTTCTTCTTGGACCAAAACCATATCAATGGTCGTACCTCCCGCGATGATATATTGGAAATAATCACTCTAATAATTAGGGGGATATATTAACAACGCTCAGATCAAGGTATCTTTAAGAGCGTCGAAAGAAGCTTGCGCAATCTTATCCCAATGGAAGGGAATCCCCTTTTTCAAGAGATGAGTAAATCCTTTAGCCATTTCGGCATAGTTGGGTATGAACCTCCTTAGGGAGTTAGCCTTTCCTTGAAGTTTTTGTAACTGAAGTAAGTTTGATGGTGCAAGAAAATCAAGAATGGCCTGGACCTTTAGTGGGTTGATTTGAATTCCATATTTTGAGACAAAAAAGCCAAGAAAAGGAATAGAACCAACACAAAACACACATTTGTGTGGATTGAGGCGTATCTTGTAGTGTCAGCAGCATAAAAATATAGCTCTCAAATGTGTCGGGTGATCAGTCCATTTTCGTGAATGCGCGGGTAAATCGTCTAGATAAGGTTGAACAATGTTCTTAATTTCATTAAAAGCATAATCCATTTCTCTCTCAAATGTTTCCCCAACGTTCTTTAAACCAAATGGGAGTTTACGATAAGCGAATGTGCCCAAGGGATAGATGAATGTTGTTTTATATTGGTCCTCTGGGTGGATATTGATTTTATTGTAACTGGAGAATCCAGCCATGAAAGAAAATATTTCACACCTAATACATTCATCAATAATATGGTCGATAAAGGGAGTAGGATAGTTGTATTTTGGACAAGCAAGATTGACATCCCGATAATCGATGCACACTATAATTTTCCCTTGTTTCTTCATGACAGGAACAATTTTGGAAACCCAATCAGTAAGTGGAACAGGGTAAATGAAACCAACACGCAAAAGTTTTTCAACTTTTTCTTTAATGGCAGCAACCTTCTTTGGATAAATAGGACGAAGGCGTTGACGTACCGGTCTGACATCAAGGTAAATTTTAATTGTGTGTTCAATGATACTAGTATCTATGCCTGGCATTTCCTCATAAGACAAGAAAATATATCTCGGAATTCATGAAAAAGAGAGTATTAAGTTTCGAGTTCAGATGGAGAACAAGGCACACCGACATGAATGTTTTCTAAAACGTCGAGTTTGGTCGAAATATCGATAGAAATGGTTTCTTCAATATTTGATAAGTTTTGCTCGGATTCGATGACATTAATTGGAATAAAATTCGAAAAAAAGTAGAGATCGTAGGGTGATATAGCTCAATAATATTATCTTCATTGTAATCTTGAAGATGGAAATGATGATGGTGATCTTCCCATCATTATCCTCATGGCATCATGGATTCCACAATGTTCTCATCAAAAAATAATGTCGATGAAAAAGGATCAGATGGAATACCAAAATCTAATGAACGATCGACCCAAATGATCGATGACGATGATTCAGGATGTGTCACCCCAAGCCAAGTAGATTGATTGATATGCCAGCTCAATTGGGCTTGGCGATAGAAATTCATCGACCATATCAACTTAAAAATCATTGGTAATCTCCCTTAAGTCAGATGAAGTGGAAGATATCATGCAACAGGTCTCTATTCTTACAATTTTTGTCGACGTCGTAGGCGGAGGTAATGCAAAGGTGCCCATTAGGGAAGAATCCTTTAAGAGGCCGACACCAAGGTTTTGAAGTGCTAGTTGGGGTGCCTGAACTAACATAATGATTTGAGTTACCCGAAAATTAGAGGAAAATAAGGAGAGTTGATTTATGATTGTGATAACACCTTTATGAGGAAAGGTGATCATTATAAAGTAAGTAGAGACGATCGCAGTCATAGCATAAACCCATGGCCTTTCGAGTAAAATTTTGTAGTCAAGGGGTCCATCAACAACCTCAACTTCAACAGTTATATTTTTCCCCTTAGTTATACATGCAAGTTATTTATCACACTGCAAGGCTTATATATATGACTGTCAAAAGCTTTCAATGTCATAGGCGATTGAGATAAGCTAGGTGAGCCAAATGACTTCTAGCAATTTAGAGAGAAAATACAAGTAGATTATCCCTCATCAATAATAGTGCAATGAACGAGGTGATTGAGAAAATTTACTTGGATCGAGAATGCTAATTCAGCTGGTAATTGTGGCACATAGCCCATATGATTAAAGAATACATGATTGTAATATGTCGGGTCAATTCCACCAATTGCCGACAACAAAGTGTGCTTCTGGGAGCGATAATTTTGAAGTACCTCAAGCTTCGACATATATGAAGGTGACTGAGCCAAATATTCAACTATATTATAATTTTGAGCTGTTCGTGCTCAAAGATTGAATGTCAATTTATGGACGACTCTCTTCGGTGGATTTATTGTTAACTATCGAATAGCAGTTGGCATAATTGATTCAGTGGACAGATTTTTGGTCGAGGTATTAGGTTAATTAGTAGCCTGACTACTGTAATATTTATTTCACGTAGACACCAAAACATCAGTTTTTGGCTTTGTGATAGATATCATAAGAACTTGGGAACTAGAAGCGGGATCTGTAGCAACCATGTTTGTGTCTGGATTTGGAAAAGGATATGTCAACACAGCAGATGAAATCGAGGTATTAAAAAATTTTGAGACTTCGGCGCAATGAGGACAGTCTCGAAAAAAATTCTCCTCATGACATATCAAGCAAGGGTAACGAGGTTTTCGATTATTTCCAGATTGTTTATCAGATGATCGTTCCCACGGGGTTGAATTTTGTATTTTCTTTGCTTTCCCCTTTTTCTTGCTTCTAGGTTGCTTGTCACTTTTGCCTTTATCAGATGATACATCATGAATTTTGGAAGAAGGTGCAGGATCAGATGCAATAGAGTTGTGAGTGTTTGCATAACTAATAATACCATCGTTGGCATGGGAGTCCTTCCTAGATGGAGGAGGAACAATAAAATTTGATCGTGGTGCATTTGGAATTTTATCATAGAGCATTCGAGACTGAGTGTAAATGAAATCTAAGTATTGGGCATGAGCAATGACCTGCCCTTCAATGATGATGATAGATTTAGCTACATCCTCAGTGATAGATGGAAGAAAGAACTTAATAAACCACTCAATGAGGAGCTGATCAGGAACAATTTTTTTGACCATTCTAGGACGATGATGCCACTCATGAATATGATCAGAAATGTGAGTAGAAATTGTCTGTATAATTTGGTTAGCAGTTTCGTTCTAGTTTCATATCATATGGGTAACTAGAAGTGGGTTAGGAAGGTAGTGGCTAATGCAATGAAATTATCAAATGAAGATTGTGGTAATGCAATGTACCACTTTTTGGTCGGACCAGTAAGCATACACTGGAAAAGATGTAGTCTAACAGAGTCATCATTTAAGGATTTGAATGAGCACCAAAAATGATAAGTCATAACATGTGTTGACGAGTCTTCTCCAAGGTTTCCATTGAATTTAGGAATTTTAGAGGGTAATTTATGTGGTATCACCAGCCACCAAGGAGAATAGATGATGGGATCATTAGTAAGCCGATTTAAATCAGGTAATTCTAAAGTTGCGACAAAGGGAAACTGTCGATTCAAGTCAGGTTGAGCATAACCAAGATATGATGGAATTTCTTGGGAAATAGACCTTTGAGAACCAACATAAGGCATTTGCTTCTGGTAACCCAAAAAAGGGTTGTTTTGATGACAAAACACTTGAGGGATCTGTTGACCAAGACTCGGGTAAGCTGTTTGTTGTTGGAATTGTTGTTGTGGAATTTGAGGTTGTGGTTGCCAAGGTGATTGCCCACCAATATTATAGCCTAAACCAAAATAGCTTGGACCCAGTTGTGAATAGGTAAGACCGGTAGGAGCCTATGACATCCCATAAAAAGGTAATCCAGCCTGTGAATTAAATATTCCAGATACAAGTGGTTGTTGTAACCCAAATAGGGGTTGTTTTGATGACCAAACGCTTGAGGGATCTGTCGACCAAGAACTGGGTAAGCTGTTTGTTGTTGGAATTTTTGTTGTGGAATTTGAGGTTGTGGCTGCCAAGGTGATTTCCCACCAATATTATAGCCCAAACCAGAATAGCTTGGACCTGGTTGTGAATAGGCAAGACCAATAGGAGTCTGTGACATCCCATAAAAGGGTAATCTAGCCTATGAATTAAAGATTCTGGATACAGGTGGTTGTTGTAAACCAACCGAAGGAGTTGGAGTCTAGAGGCCCAAAACATGAGGGTAATGGGTTGAAGGACCCACCCGAGATGGTTGATGTACAACCAACTGAGCTTGTAATAGGGGTAATGAAGTATTAACAAGTGGAGTAGATGCAGGTGCAACAGGTTGAACCGATTGATATGACTTCACAACCGTTTGTTGTTGAACGAGCAGTATAAGCTACCATTGACAAACAATCATTCCAACATTTTGGTGACCATAAAATGATGGAGTATTTTCAAATGGGTGACCATAGGTTTCCCCCAACATGAGGAGTATAATAAGATGGAATATATTGTTCTCCAAATGGTTGGAGTCCAGTCGATATTGTACTGGATGGAATGTACCCAGATCAACCAACTTGATGTTGCACTGAAGATGTGCATAAAGGATTAAGCCATTCAATACTCATTAGAGATGAACCAGATAAATTACTAGAAGATGACATGGGTGAATTTCATGGGTTTGAGGATGCACCAGAGTAGGTTCCAGATAATTATTGGTAACTCGGTGGGATGGAAGGACCACCATAAAGATGTGACTTGGGTTATGTCGTAAACATTGACAGAGTAGAAATAGTAGATGTTGTCACAAATGTAACAGATGATATAGTTGGAGATGTTGACAAAGCCATAGTCAAACGAACCAGTGTATACCCTAGTATAAGATCTATGTGAACTTGTAATGAAAAATGATCAAAATAAGCAGTGTAAGTTAGTCGAGGAATAAACTCGTAAAGATAAAGCCCTAAACCAAAATGAATTGGAGTTGAAGGGCATGTTTCTTATTGAGGTTCTTCCTTAATCGAAATCAAACCAGGTGGAAGGATTTCACCGTTAGGCCCGAGATATATTTCAGGTGGTTGACTGCGTGAAAGGGAAGACTCAATGACTATGATCAACTGAGGAGCGACATATACAGGAACAAATTCAAGTTGTTTGACTTCCGGATCTAGATGTTATGGTAAAAGAACAATGTGACCCAAATCAAATTCCAGTTGAAAAAATTTAGGTTTGGGAGGTATGGTCTCACTAATTGGATGTGCATTGTCCACAAGTAGTTGTGAGGACTCCGTTTCATCGACAATAGATAAACCAGGATGTGTAGAAATGACTCGAGATGACGCTAGTAGATGTGATGAAGATGACACACCAGAGGTACTTCTGGTACTGGGTTCCGTAGAATGAGGCCACCTTCGCTGACCAAAAATGGCTTCTGGTGGTAAAGGTGGTTGAAGTGTTATTCTACGCGAACGGTGGGGAAAAGGATGTTCTTATTCCACAATGGCTGATTGATTTAAAAAAAAAACAAATAAACAAATAAAAGGGTGATACTAGGAAAAAGGTTTACCAAGTAATTGTGAACTGCAGAATACCTCTTGGCGAACCAAGAAGTACGGGAATGCAATCTCCCCGAATGTTGTGTTCGGTGTATCACAAGTTACAAGGCAGCCCACTCGGTTACCTATGGATGGTAAGCAACCTAAATTTGTCTTGCCAAATATACTCGAAGGTATGTGGAGGCCCAAGTCCATATTATCGATGTCTAATGTGAAACCGCACAGTGAGAGCACCCCCTTATACTTTTTCAGACTAGAACACCGCCTTATATACCCGAACTTACGTGGAAGAGCTCCGATATACTTACGTACGTGGAGTGGGATTTCACACTTGGAATGTATTGTAGACAATTTAGTGACAACTTCTATGTTTAACGACGCCAGAACACATCTCTAGCCTAGACCTTCTAAGTGTTATCGTTAATGTTACAATGCTTTCTTAGGTTGATTGAGGTGAATTTTATGTTGATCTTGTTTAAAATTTTATCTTTGAGGTTAATGGGAAATTCATAAAATGAAAAATAAATGAGAAGCAAAATTTTCGATTCATTTTTTCAATGAAAATAATAACTACTAAGGGGAAAGAGCAATCAAAATTTTGAGCATACAACAAAGGGCACCAAATAAATGCAAATTTTCCTATTCTTTTCATAAGAAACACACACAATCTCTAAATGCACATGCGTGTTTTTCTTTTTAGTTTCATTAAATGTGAATGAGTAAAAAGAAACTAAATGCACAAATCAATCAAACAAATGTTTTCTTTTGAGAAACGAGGAATGAAACAAAAATTTCTCTTAGGAAAATGAAGAATGAAACGACAATTTTCCTGTAGGAAATGAGGAATGAAACAACAATTTCCTTTTCAAAAACATAATTGATCTAATGCAAAATTTACAACTTTGAATTTAATTTGCCAATGATAAAGAAAATAGCTAATGAAACATTGAAAAAATAACTTTCAAAGGATGAAGAACAAGTAATGTTTACAGGTCTCTAAGAGAAATCAGACATCTGAGAATACAAGAGACAATTGGATGAAACTAAAAGCAAAGACAAATTTTGATGGAATTTTGTTGGCTGAAAGGGAAACACACCTTGTAATGGGAGACAGTGCGTGTAGGGCACACCTGAAAGGAAGACAATACATTGTACCCTGAACAACAATGCCTTGGGTGCAGCTAATTTTTGAAAACAAGTAGCTTAAACACACTTCTAAGGAAAATTGTTCAATCAAATGAAATATAAGGTAAATTAGAGTCTACTGATGATGGTAAACAGAGACAGAAACACCAGGAATGATGGATTTTTTCCCAATGGAGTCGCTAATTTTTTATACGGAGTTCTAATATACGGATAAACTAGATTCCCTAAGTGTGTTGTTCCTTCACTCAGAACAACAAAAGAAAGAAAGATATTATTTTCTCTAAGACAAATAGATAGACAGAAAGGAAAGAAGCCTACTTGTGATCCTTTCACTCTCCTCCTTCTGTTGTTGTTTCCATCACTCTCAATCCAACTAAAGCTGCTAGATCGATTCCTACAATTGAAGACAAAGAACATAGAAATATACCAATATCTACTTATCTTAATCAAATCGAAGAGATTAGATCTGAGAATACATACACAATTGAGAATGCAATTCACAAGATATAAGCATACATATGAGAAAATGAAAATATATATTTATTAAGAAAGTAGGAGGAGAATATTACAAACAATAGATCGATTCATCGTCAATCTACTCCAACTTCATTCCATCCTCATCAAACCAAGCATCATCTCAGTAGCATAACAATACTTACAACTCTCATCAATTGAGAATCCAACAACATAACATTATACAAATTTCTCCCTCCCTAGCACTTATATGAGCGCTCAATTTATAGTGAAATTGAAGGTAGTTTCTCAATAAATGGAAATGAATGGATTTCTAATAATAGGTGACACATGTTTCAAAGTTTAGTGGTGATGGATGAATACTTGTGTCTATGTATGACACCTATGAGCTCTTCTATAAGGCACTAGACATGTGGAGATTCCCGAAACAATGATGATTTCTCTCCCAGGAGAACAACACACCCTTAAGTGTTGGGAAGTGCACTGCAGTGCACTTTTCGTGGAGGTAAGTTCACTGCAACACAGTTAGGCTCATGCAAAGGAGCGTTGATGAGTCAATGGGTCATATAATATATACTTCAAACCTTGGAAATCTCACTATTGAATTCATATATGGAATGAATTATCTTAGGGCATATAGCAAATGAATTAGGGGATGATAGACCCTATTCATTGGTATTGGGGGATGATGCCCAATTTGACCAATTCTTGGGGAATAATGCCCAATTTGACCTGTAATAGTGATCACCATTTGTCATCCCATCATTTTGTTCAACCTCCCCTATTTTTCTTCATCCCTCTCACATTCAAAACTTACCTTTTTAAAATTATCCTTGTGAGTTGTTGTCTGTCATCTTTTCCTTTTTCCTCTGAGTATAGATATTGTTATCATCTTTAGAAATGTCTAGCCTTATCTGCAAGCTCCTTGCTATGTGAAATTCTTCTTTGTAGGTTTCATACTACTAAGGAGGCCAACGTTGTGTTAAGAGGGATGGCCATGAATAAAATTACTAACAAAGGGGGCTAAGTGGTCATGTATGAGCCAATGGATTTAAAATTGGTTAATGAAGATCCAAGTTTTGTAGCAGCCTTCACCAGTGTTGGTTGCATGAGGTTTTTCCAGAGGCTGCAAGGTTATCATGCCCAAGTTTCTTAGGTGTGCTGAGTTTCGTGGTTTCTCCTGAAATAATTTCCCAAGCTACAGAGATTCCAAGGACATGGGAAGAGTGGTTTAAAGCCACCAAATTCAAATTGAAAAACTGTGATGAGTTCCTGAAGCCTGAGCACATTGCAATGGATATGACATCAGGGATCCCAAGAAGCCGCCTCAAATAAAATTACTCCAAAATCCAACTGGTAATTTAGAAATATTTCACATGTGAAGGGAGGTTTCCTATGATTTATCAGTATCACTTCAGACTTTTACTACATTTCACTGGTAAGAAACCTTTGGACCTTCCATTTTTCTTATTCAGAAGCCTAGGAAAAATTTCAGATCAAGTCCAAGCTAGGCCCGAGGGTGGTGAAACTTCAATCTTTCATCATGGATTAATCAAGCTACTGGTTTTGGAAGAGTTGAAAAATTTAAATAGAGATTGGGCCACATATCTATTTCTTAGTGGTTATGAAATAGATGCATTAACTCTTAAGAAAAAACCTAAATCAAAGGCTTTTCCTTCAAGTAAGAATGATGAACCTATAGCTGAAGCAGAGGGTGGACAGGAAGAGGAAATACAACCCACTGTAGAGCCCATGGAGATTGAAATAGAACAGGCACAAGAAACAAAGATATCTCAGTGCACACCTACAATTAGCAAGACAAAGCCCAGAAAAAAGAGTCATGGAAGAATAAATAGGAGCCAAACAATGGGAAAAGGTAATCTTGAAGACATTATACAAGCCATAGATATAGAAGAAACTACTATTGTCAAAGCCGTGGATGTCAAAGGAGTTAAGAATAAAAAGAAGGGCTTCACTAGCAAAAATCTTGACTTCTCAAGTGAAGATGTAGGTTTTGTATTCAAACCAAGAAAACTTCTCACCAAATGGCAAATTTCCAAAGGTATCAAGGCTGACAAAAATATTGAAGTGACAGAAAAAGGAAAACAACCTATGGCAAAAGACATCATTGACTTATCCCCAAAAAGGAAGAAACCATTAAGCAGAGGAAATGCAAGGAGAAAGTCATTGAAAATCAGAAGTGCAACTTTTAAAGGAGCAATTGAGGGAAGCTAGGGAGGAAGTTATTGAAAAAAAGTCGGAGTTGGAAGAAGCTAATCTAGAAAGAAAAATGGTGGAGGAGTTCAAAGAAAAAGTGAATGAGAGAATTAATCATTATGATGAAGCCTTAACCAATGCCAAGAAATTGTTGAAAAGAATCCTTCCTCCACGCAGAGTGATTAAACATACAAGGAAAATGAACTTTTGGTTGCAGGCAAAGAGAAAGAAGCTAAAAGGTCAAGTAAAAGAGTTGGAGGTGCATATGGAAATCATACAATCAAACTCAAGAAAAAGGGTTTAAAAATGGCAGTCATAGATGAACCTATGGAGACTGAAGCCAATACTGCCAAGAGTGAAGCTTCTGCTGTTTGAAAAGGGGGTAAAATACCTTTTAAATATTTTTTGCATCATTTTAGTTCATCACTTACAGAGCCATGGGAAATTTTTTAAGAAGAAATACATAATTTTCAAGTTTGTTGTCAATTAGGCAAGTTTATAGCGTGTCTTAGGATTGAAGCCTAGGAAACGCTACAAACTCGCTGTAGATTCTTTTTGGTTATATATCACAGGTTTTTTCATCAAGAAGGCATGCAAAGGCATGTATTTGATTATTTTGACTCACTAGACAACCTCAAATCAGCAAAGGGAGCAAATAGTTTGCAGGGATGGTCAAAGTTAAATGTGTTACGAGCTCTCGCTACAGACTTGCCTAAAAGTCCCCTGTTTCTGCAAGGAAGAGGATTTTGGAGATTTTTCAAGTCTTGATTATCTTTTTGAGACAAGTCAGCCACCTGGAAAGGTCAAAGGTCATCCATTGAATGTTTTTATGAAGACACACTCCTTGACAAAGCTTTTCAAATTGCCAGCTCATCATGCAAGCTACATCAACAATTATGACACCGCCTCCTCAAATTTCGGAAGACAAGTCTCCTGACTTGGTGGGAGTATTTATGGTCCAGTCATGGTCAGTGCCACCTCGGGCACATGACCTTTTTGATGTAAATATTCAAATTTTAAAGCTTGTTAATGTAATAAAGAGTTTTAGAGTCCTATTAGGTTTCTAAGTCCTACAAATAGCAGATGTATGTTTTATCCCCTTGTAATATGCTTTTGGTTAGTTTAGGTGTCAACATAAGTATTTGAAGGTCTAGCCTTGTTGGAAAACTCAATTTAAAGATGCCTAAAGTTATAAATAGGTAGATTATTGATGGAGAGAGGGTTGATTGATGTTTTTACTACAAATTAATATTTCAAAAATTTTCATCAGTAATATATAGTGGCATCTTACTTCTCTTTAATTGAGATTCATTGATATTCTCATGAGTATTTGTTTTTCATGTTCTGCAATTTTATCTTCAGTATCCTAGTGTTTGATTACTTAGAATTCATGGCTTACATGCTCTAACTTCCTTCAAACACTTAATTTGATGTAAATGCTATGTTTTCATCATAATATATATATGTCTCAGCTTCCATGAGAGGAGTTTCACATGTCATTGAGTTGTTTATACTGACTCCATATTCCCAATGGTAGTAATTTGTCCACATATTTCACCTGCACAAAAACACATTTAAAACCCAATTTCAGAGTTAGCTATTTGCTGAGCTTCATTTAGATAATATCATCTATATCCTTGAGAGAACCCTCTCAGGCTGGAAAGACTAATTTTCAGCTAAAATTAGGTTTGAAATAGTTACTCTAGATTGACTATTGAAGCAACCCATCAATATCAATTTAGTGATAACATTTGTATTAAATAATTTGAATATTGCTTTTTATAAACACTTTATTTTAAATTTGTGCATTTATGTATTATGTATATTGAAAATATTTCAATTCATTTTTAACTATTCAATGAAATAAAACAAAAATATACAATAACGAATAAAAAGAATATATCATAGTCAATACAATAAATTAACCAATATACTACAAACTAATTTTCAAAAATTACAACTTACAATAAAAATTAACAAAATATAAATAATTAAAAAGAATAAGAATATATCATAGTAAATACCATAAATTAACTAATATACTAAAAACTAATTGTCAAAAACTAGAACTATAAAATAAAAGATAACAAAATATAAATAATTAAAAAGAAAAAGATCTTTTTATTAGAACTTAAACCAAAGATATGATTAAAAAAAAATTAATATATTGAAGAATAAAAATTATATCAAAGTCAAAAAAATTAATAAATTAGCTAAAATCTTAAAATTAATCTTTAATAGACAATAAATCTAAAAAATAAATACATAAAATAACAAAATATAAAATATCTCAATAAAATATAAAATAATAGACAAGTTTTTGAAACCTTGAATATATATAGGAAAAAAAAATAAAAATAAAATACAATTCAAAGAATATGTTATGGTAATAACCATAAATTAATTAAAGTAATAAAAACTAATTCTAAAAAAAACTAAAAATGTAAAAGTAAAAAACAAAATATAAATAATTAAAATATATATATCAAAAACATATTAACTAATAAATTAATTCATTAAATAATAAAAAAAATGATTTTAATATTAAAAGTGAACCAAAAAAAATATAGTAAAAAACAAAAAATAAAAAATATATATAGAATAAAAATTATAACAAAGTTCCCTCATGGGGTGTCAAACAACAAGATTCATGCATCACGTGACGAATGCCACTTAGCTTTAGGTTTGAGAGGAGGAGGGCAAGCATATAACCCCTCTATCATGCCGCAGTTAATTTTTTTGTGCTTGTACGTGTTAAACATCCTCGTTCATTTGTGTGCAACAGATTTGTATTGTCTCGAGGTTCAATGCCGCCGATGCTTATCTGGTTAAGTAGCACGGTGCACGAATTTGTCTAGCTATTTTTTGGCTCACCAAGGGATGTGAATTTCCTTGTGCTCTCATTTCTAAGGGTCATTTTGTTATGGTGGTGGTTGTCTATCTATCACTCCTATCGCGGGTTCAATAAGGTAATAACTATTTCCTTATTGCTCTGGGTGAAACTTTCCCTCTCCTTGCTTAACCAGAGGGTGTCTTGTTTGAGGATCAGGTCGGTTATGGGCATTTTTGATCTAAGTATGCATGGTTTCTTGCTTTGGAATTTTGGGTGGTGGCTCTTTGTTCATGTATGCAGGGTGTATGTTGCTTTCCTAAGCAATATAAGGACTTCTAGGGGTGGCGGTTTTGTTCGGGTGGCGAAATTGGTGCTCGGGTTGTGTTGGATTTCTGGGTTAGGCATTTCACGTCTCTTCCCTAATGGAGCCACTGATAAGAGAACTCCTTTCAACGTAGCCCTATGGCCCTTGCATAGGTTTGGGCTTCTGGAAGCCTGATTTACTAATTACTCTTGTGCACAGTTGGGAGGTCACCCTTTGGCCTTTCCAGGCAAGGGTTTGTCTACATGATCTAGCCTGAAATGGTGTTTGTTTAGTGGTGAATTTAGGTCGAGGTGACCTGCGATATTGGGTTCCCTTTCCTTATCTATTTTTTGTGTGTATTTTTGGGTCTCTAGTGGAGGGTAGCTGATTGGTAGTGTGCACAGTTTCTAGCTGCACGATGTTTGGTTTATTTTGGTGGTCCTTGGCATGGATTGGGGATAGCCTTGGGGTTATGGGCCTCATCTCGGACTTGAGCATGAATCCAAGCCCGCTTTCCTCGCATGCCCTTATTTAGGCGAAGATGGAAGTGTCTTGACTTGGGGCAAGGTCAATTCTGGAGGAAGGTGGTCAGGGTGGCTATGTGAATGCAGGTGGTGACAACAACAACCAGAGTGTTGGAATTGTGCACGGTGTTGGGCATGGGGGTCATGGAGCATGTGGGGAGTGAAGGTCTTCAGTCATCTCCGCGGTCAGAAAAGGAAACAGGGTAATGGTTTAGAGCGGTCATGGAGCTGACGACGGGCATAGGGAAACGACATGTGGTTGATCCACGAGCTCATGGGGCGGAGCAACATTTCGGGTCATGCAGGGTCAACTAGGCATGCTGAGAGCTCCACAACGCTTTAGGAAATTTTTTTATATATCATAGACCTATTGGAATCCCATGATAGGGTCCAGAGGGAGGACCATGAGGCAGTTATTGTGAAGCTGGAGCAATTCCACTATTTTCAATGCCATCTCTGCGAAAGAGTCATGGTTGTCTGGTGTGGAAAAAATATGTTGACTAAGTAAGTTGAAAATCTGGAAGCTTGGCTTGCGTACTTTGAGCATAATGTCAATTGCATGTACCCTCCTCCTCCTCGTCCAGGAACGGGGCCATATAATCATGCTTATATCACCTCCGATGATTGATTATGGTACCTCGTGTCTTTCTAGTTTTCTTTTTGAATTTTTGTTTTTGTTTTGTTTTGTTTTTTTTTTTTCTTTGGTATGTTAGGTCTATAAGGCTATGGACCTCTCAGTTGGGAATTTTTATTTTTGTATCTAGCTTTGTAATAGCATTGGTCAACAAAACTGGTCAGGGTGAGACCACATGCATTTTGACATTTTTGTATATACTTTTTGAGTAATGAAAAGTCTTCGACTTACAATTTTTTTTAATAAAAAAGTTAAAAAAGAAAATTAACTAATACTTTAAAAACTAAATCCTAATAAATATAAAAAATAAATACATGACAATTTTTGCGACATGTATCACCTTAACACATCCTTTAAGGTTACACACATTTATTCATTGATATAGTTTTAATAACTAAGGTGCTCGCACCCCATCCAATGTGTACAGTCAAAACTATACCCATGGTTAATATATCACCTTACATCACATGTGTATGATTTACATTGGAGGTAAAATCCTATCATAGATTATAGTTCGATTTCACAGTACCAAGTTTGATTGATACATATTTCGAATTTAATCACACCCAACCAAGATGCACAGATATAGGGGCGAGTTAGCATGCAAATAGGTACCATTCAGTCCCTTCTTTCCTTAGCCAGACATTTGGGCTCATCCCAGCCATCCATTTGGATGAATCAGTATCTGATGGTGATAATGCAAAAGTTCATTTTCGTAACTAATCTCTCACTCTTGTTGTGCGCCCAAATCGTCATTTTTCCATCGACTGCTAGGGTTTGGATCTACTCTCCGCCTCATCATTCTGCCATCGGCCGCTAGGGTTTGGATCTGCTCTCCGCCTTTGGATTTTTGGGGTTTTCTAGCAATCCTCTTTGTTCCCTACCATGTATATTTCTCTAGTTACTCATACTTGCATGATGTATTCCATACTCATTTGATTTCATGAAAAAGATCACCTTGGTTTGCTACCAGTAGGTGTTACACAACAATTTGTCATCGTCCCTGCAATCCCTCGCTCCACATATTAGAGGGTCTTTCCCATGACCTATGAGTAGTGTCATACTCTGCAAATAATTTCTTTGCATCCTTCTGCATAAGGATATGCTTTCTCATGTTGAACATTTCCTTAGAAAGCACCCAAAAACCCATGTTTTGGCATTGGCGAGGGTAGCCAGTTCATCCCTCACGCCAATGGGGAAAATATACACTAGAGGGCGCACTAGTTGGTGCTCTGTCCCAATGTTGTACCCACACCAACCTGTTTTGGAATGTTTTTTAACAAATTGGAGGCGAAAATTTCCTTTTAACCACCTCGGGAATGACACATTTCAAGTGGTTAAACTCGATAAACCACGGATCTCTACCTTTAGGAAATGGTTGATGGAACATTCTAAGAGGATAGGACTCCCCCCACGATTATAGGGATCCTAACTTATCCTTCTCCCTCTATATAAACAAGCCTTCTCCCTTTACATCAGCTAGTTGAAACAGAGCTAAAACAGAGCTGCACATATAGCCAAGAAGCTGAACTTGGAGAAGAGACATTATAGCTGAGTAATCATTATAGAGAAGGTCAAACCAAGGAGGATCTTGTAGAGAGAGCCCTGTCTGAATCCCTGATGAGCTTTGTGAGACGTGCTCCGCTGGAACCCTGTTGGAGGAGATCGCAACGTCGAAGCCTGGTTGTACTCTTCCTTCTTTAAATTAATATACTCGACTATGATATTGTTTCCATCTCTGTGTTATGTTTATTTAATGCATGTGATTTAGTCTTCTTTGACTGACTGATAGTTAGGAATGTGAAATAGTATGTTGCGTATCGTCTTCGTTTCTTGTGTATGCGCAGATATCCAAGCGTGAGAACAAGCGGATCGTAACCTGTTGGATTAGGAGCGAGAGGCAACCATTCTTCCGGACGACACAATAGCGCAAGACCTAAGGTAGGTGATCTGCCAAGTCTTTGTCCATTCTTAACTTGGAATTGATGTCATAACGTGTTTTGTTTGTGGCTAGACCCACTCTAGGGCTAGTGGGATCACCTCTGTCCGCAGAGGGGATTTACCTCACCAACAAATTGGTGACTCCACTAGGGACCAGTGCGAGTTTGTCTTTCATCTATTAGATCTTCTTCTTGGTCTTTACTTGCCTAGCTTGCCTTTATGGATTGTTTTTTTGAGTCTTAGGCCCTTGTTCAGCCCTAGAGGATCAGATTTTACCTCTGTTTTTCCAAATTTTCATCTTCTCAAGGTTGGCTCGATTGGCGCAGTTTCCAGCCTGATAGTCACACCCACTGGGATGAGTTGCCAGTTTATCACCTGCGCCATGCCCTGTCTGGCGCTGATTAAAGCCAGACAGTCGCGCCAATTCTTGTAGCTGCTAGGGTTTCCCTTGTTTTGGAGTTTTTTGTCCATCCTGGCATCTCTGGGTGTTTTCTTGACTTGATTTGAATGCTTTGGGTTTGTTAGTGACTGTGATTAGCCCTCTTCCTTCAGTTGTTTTTCCATTTCTTTCAGCATCATGGATTTAGGGCTTTCTAGTGCTTTGACATGCTGAGCCTTCTATTGGAGTTTGGGCCTCTTGTTTCGCGGTCACCTTCGTTATTTGCTTGATTTCATTCAGCTCCCTAGGTCCGTTTTGAGTGGTTGCTTTTGGTGAAATGAGTCTTGAGTGATTCTTGTCTCTTTCATTCAGTTTTTCTTCCTATCACTCCAAGCATAGCTCACATTGCTTGTATGGGTCCGTTTTGACATCTTTCTTCGATTTGAGAGATTGTGACATTGGTTTGAGTTCTTGTCTTGTTTTCTTTTGAGTTGTTTGAGTTGCTTTGTTTTGAATCTTGCATTGACATTCTCGAACTAGTGTGAAGATTCGTTTTTCATGTTATTTAGTGTGCTGTTTGCTCTATTACATTGAAAAAATTCAAAAAACATATTGTTGCTTGTATTCTTGTTTGCATTGTAGGATTGGAAAATATTTTGCATAACTAGCATTCAACATTCTAGGAAATATTTTTCCGTTCTCATTAGTTTGCATCAAGTTCTGTGGTGAATGCCTCTATGTGTTCTCATTTTTCTATCACTTGAAAGTTCCTAATCTTCTCGTAGATATCTCTTCATTGAACGAAATGGTATTTTATGGCATGTAGCTTGCATTCAGGGATTTGTGAGTTCCAACATTCGGTAGGACCTTGGAATTGAAACACAAATACAAGATCGAGTTTAAAATTTATTCAATTAACCGAAGGAAACATTGAAACTTAACGCAATATTTAGTGGTCTAAGCTAGAGACGTGTTCCGGCATCCTAAAACCTAGCAGTTGTCGCTCGCCATCTGGCTTCATACAGCTCTAGTATGGACTTGTACTCCACGTAGCGTCGAGTATATAAAGGGAGACCCCTATAGGTTGCAATCATTTTATCCGTAGGAAGCCGAGTGTGTCGCCTCGTAACCGTGATACACTGAACACAACATTTGGGGAGACTACCTGCACGTACGTCAAGTCCTTGGTTGATTCTTCTTTAATTTTATAACCAAGGTGTATATGGCAGTTCACGGGAACCTAGTACACCCTATTACCTAGGCTACCTGAGCAGTCATTTCCAATATTTAATGACTCCATAAATTTGAAAACATCATCGAGCACTTGTCCTTTCATGCTTGTTTCCAACTTGAAAGTGATAGAGTCACATTTTTCCTATTTCTCGACTCTTAAAATATGAAACAGTAGAATTTTGTTTCAATGTCTTAAAAATTAACTACCTACGAAATATTCCTGGTCAAAGTTATTTTCCTTAGGGTGTTATTTTAAAATTTGTTTCTGATGGCAACGTTTCCAGAGTTCACTAACCCAGGAATCCCCTCCGAAGGGAATCCTAGTCCTTTTCCTGCTTTTGGGAATGTTGGTGCTCCTCATATGGCAATGTTGTCCTTGCCTGGTTTAACTGTTGGATTTCTTGTATGGTTATTTTCAACCTCGATGGTCCCGAGTGTTCCGTCCACCGTAAAACCATCTCCTCCACTTGAACAACATCATGTTGCTTCTAAGGTGGACCTCTCCCCTTCTTCGCCTATTTCTTCTTCCTCATCTTTTACTTCGCCTGGTGAAAGTATGGAATCTAGTAACCAGTTGGCTAAGAAGAATTAGAAGAAGACAAAGAAGAAGAAGTCAGATAAGCGAGAGGCTAAAACTGCATCTATTTCACCTAAGAAGCTTTCCCTTGCAAAACCATCCATGCTTCCACAGAAAGTCAAATTCCCTTGCATGCTATGCAAAGGTAACCATTTTCTTCGAGACTACCCTGGTATTCCCAAGGTACTTGAAGCATGGTCTTATGGCCACCCGCCGTTGCCTTTGGCTTCTAGAAGTCATATTATTGGCACATATTTGACTAGCTCTAATAAGGCTCATAAAAAACAGGGCAAGATTACCAATCCCTGTAAGTTGTGTGAAGGGAATCACCCCATTCACCTTTTTCCATACATGGATGAAGCCAAAAGAGTGTTGGACGATGCTACTGTTTCTGCACCCTTCCTTCCAGCTAGTTACCATAAACTTTCTTCGAGTCCTACGCTAGTTGATTCAAAGGTCGATCAAGAGTTATCTTTGGTCGGTCCCACTCCCTCGGAAATTTGAATTCAAGAATCCATTCCTGACCAACCATTGGATGTGGAGTTGTTCGACTTGATCCTGCCAGTGGTTCATCAGGTCTTTTCCGTTGAGAGTCGATCTTCCCCCCCCATGTTCTTCTTGTTTCTTCAGATTCTTTAGACTTGGTGAAAGATTCTTCCGTCCCTGTAGTTCAAGAAGATACTTCTCCTACTCCTGTGATGGAAGTCCAAGAGAGTGCTCCTTTTAGTTCGGTAACACTAGGGGAAAACCATCCCGGTTTGATGGTACCTCGTCTAAGTAGTTTGGTCACTTCCTTTGATTAGAGTCGATTTGCAGGATACCGCCTTCCTTCTTATGTGCCTTTTGAGATCACGGTACAAAAATTTGATGTGGTCATACCCAACACCATTATAGATGAAGGCGTGTTTGTTAGTATTCTGGCTTCAAATACTTGGCAAGATTTTGGTTCTCCACCACTTATGCCTGTTACCCATAATCTATTGGCTTTTAACAGAGGAACAAGTCAACCGTTAGGGGTCCTTCCAAAGTTGCCTGTTACTTTTGGAGGGAAAAACATCCATATAGACGTGATGGTTGTTCCAGGCCCCTTAGATTTCAATTTTCTCTTGGGGCGTGATTATACTTATGTCATGGGGGAAGTTGTCTCCTCCCTCTTTCGTGTGATCGATTTTCCACACTGAGGACGGATCGTGACCATCGATCAATTTTCATTCTTTGGTCCTGGCGTGAAATCTAGTCCACCATCGTCCCTTCCGGGTCTTTATCCGCCAATGGTATATTCACTGCCGCTGGTTAATTATATGGCTACCTATACCGTGCCCGCAATCAATGATAGTGCCATTGTGCATCGTGTGCTGGGGGAATTCGGTCCTGATTTTCAAGATATTGTTCTCCCACCAAAGGCAAACCTCTTGGAATCTATGACTTCTTATTCATCATGATGAGATGTGGTCAAAGCATAGTTCATTTTATTGTGTCAATCTCCTTAAAAAATGAAACAAGGTTTTCGGAGCATGGTTCGTTTTCTTGTGTCAAGCTCCTTAAAAAATGAAACAAGGTCGTCGGAGCATAGTTTGTTTTCTTGTGTCAAGCTCCTTAAAAAATAAAATGAGGTTGTCAGAGCATGGTTCGTTTTCTTGTGTCAAGCTCCTTAAAAAATGAAACAAGGTCGTCGGAGCATAGTTCGTTTTCTTGTGTCAAGCTCCTTAAAAAATGAAACGAGGTTTGCAGAGCACAGTTTGTTTTCTTGTGTCAAGCTCCTTAAAAAATGAAACAAGCTCATTGGAGCATAGTTCGTTTTCTTGTGTCAAACTCCTTAAAAAATGAAACAAGCTCTTTGGAGCATAGTTCATTTTCTTGTGTCAAGCTCCTTTAAAAATGAAACAAGCTGGTTTGAGGATAGTTCATCTTCTATGTCAACCTTGTTAAAAAATGAATTCGTTCATGAGTATATTTCTTTTAATGTGTCAACCTTGTTAAAACAATTAAACACGTTCTCGTTCAATTCGAGTCTTTGAAAATATCTCGTACAATCCCAGTCGAGTCTTTCTATTGATCTCGTAATTTGAACCTTCACTCCAATTTTCGTTGATATGGACTGAATCTTGGGGGCCATGTACCTTGAATTGAGTCACCATGCTGGGGGCATGCTTATTTTTTCAAGCATAGTTTGTTTCCCTTTCACGCTTGTGTAAAAATGAAACCGGTTTCAAGCATAGTTTATATTTGTTTCAAGCTTGTGTAAAAATGAAACCAATTTCAAGCAGAGTTTCCTGTTTTCAAGCTTGTGTAAAAATGAAACCATTCTCATTTGATCTCTCGTGATTGCCATCTTATCAACCTATTTTTCCAGATGAACCTTGGTTTTCTCATTCCATCGTCCCTATCTGCTTGGCAGATCATATGCCTTCACTTGGTTGTTTTACCCATTCCTGAGGAACCGCTGTGATGAGTGGTCTTGTTAGCCAACCTCTTCACCTTTACTTTTTCTGAGCAGTTCCACCATTACCAGAACCAGTAGCTACCCTTAATACCACTCATTCCTCCAGGAGAAGTCAACTTTCAACTCTTTTCTGACTCTCTAAAATTGAAAAGATTGTCGAGATTCTTGTCGTTTTGAACTCGTTAAATGGCTGTGAAACGATATCTCCCCAGTGTACATTTAACCCTTTTTCAGGCTAGGATAGATTATTTACGAAAAAGGAATACCCTAGCCTATTGTGACTAGGATGTTCTCTCAGACACATTTTTCTACCTTTTCGGATCCGAGGTACTATTTACGAAAAGGGACTGCTGGAGTTTTCTTTTCTGCCTTCTTTTCAAACTCTCTAAATATGAAAAGATGTCGAGTTCTTCCTTTGTTAGACTCGTTAAACCCTGATGACATCGAACTCTGTCGTCATGACGTTTCTCGAGTTCCTCCTTCCTAGGGCTCGTAAAATGTACTAGTTTGGATTTTTCCGAAGGACAAACTTACATCAAAAGCACATGCTATCCCCTTCAACCTTGTTTCCAAAAATAATTGGGGTACTCGCAAGAAATGGTGGGGGAAAATGGAACCAAGATCGTAGTAGTATTGGCACTATGTCGCTCTTGAACACGACACTTGTCTGCATTCATGTCGGGTTGGGGACATCTCATATCGTTGTCTGTTTGCCTCCATGGGTTTGGGTAATCTCTTTTGACCGCTTATCTGTTCTTTTCCGTGTCACCATGACCTCAGATCCCTTGATGTCAAATACTGCCAAATCTAGTGTAGTGCCACCGATATGTTCAAGAGAAGTTGGCCTTTACAGTTTTCAACCTCGCTTTGATTCTCTATGGGTCTTGATTCAGAAAACACCATATCCCTCTGTCTCGTGTCGATGATGCAAGAAAAATTATGGCCCACCTTCGATCAAGGTCCCTTCCTGTCAACTCCAATCATTATCCAAGAAGTTGATCTAGAGACTCCCTTCAGGTACCTTGGAGCCTGCATGCCTCAATGGCAGGTTCTTCAAACTCGACATAAGGTCCACATCATTGGCCTTCGATTGATTAAATCTGTGGGTGTTTGAATTCAGATCACTGTTCACATGTCATGGATTGTACCTTTTGTACCTTAAGATCCATTGTCATTATTGGTGGTTTCTCTCACGTCTATTAACAGATTTCATCATTGGCTGGTAATTAAACGAAATTCTTGCATGTTTGACTTCAACTCAAATATTCACATGCTCAAATTTGTACTTTGTTCGAGTCGAAATGGAGCGCAAGACCCTAGGTTTTGTCTGATGAAATCCAGGCTACGGGTTCTTTGTGGATTATTCTGACTCATTGTGACTCCTTTGATTGGATGGCTGCGACCATACCTGAGTCTATTTATAGATCCCTACTGCTGGATGGCTATGTCCATACCTCGGATCTCATTGTTTATGTACTCTATTATAGATGGTTGCGCCCATACTACATGTCATATATCAGATATATTAGTTGTATTCGTACTTGCAGGTTTTCTGACAACAATGTTTTGGTTGAACACGTTCTCATAAAGCATTTCAACCCTCCCTCTCTCTAAGACCTCTTGCTTTAGGGGGCATCTGTTACACAAAAATTTGTCACCGTCCCTGTAATCCCTCGCTCCAAATATTGGAGGGTATTTCCCGTGACCTGTGCGCAGTGTCATACTCTGCAAATACTTTCTTTACATCCTTCTGCATAAGGATATGATTTCTCCTGTTGAAAATTTCCTTAGAAAGCACCCAAAAACCCATGTTTTGGCATTGGCGCGGGTATCTAGTTCATCCCTCGTGCCAATGGGGAAAATATACACTAGAGGGTGCACCAGCTGGCACTCTACCCCTGTGTTGTACCCGTGCCAACCTATTTTGGAATGTTTTTTAACAAATTGGAGGTGGAAGTTTCCTTTAACCACCTCGGGAATGACTCATTGCAAATGGTTAAACTCGATAAACTACGAATCTCTACCTTTAGGAAATGGTTGATGGAACATTCTAAGAGGATAAGACTCCCCCCACGATTATAGGGATCCTAACTTCTCCTTCTCCCTCTATATAAATGAGCCTTCTACCTTCACATCAGCTAGCTGAAACAGAGCTGAAACGGAGCTGAACATATAGCCAAGAAGCTGAACTTGGAGAAGAGACATTATATCTGAGTAATCGTTATAGAGAAGGTCGAACCAAGGAGGATCCTGTAGACAGAGCCCCGTCTGAATCCCCGATGAGCTTTGTGAGACGTGCTCCACTAGAACCCTACTGGAGGAGATTGCAACGTCGAAGCCTAGTTGTACTCTTCCTTATTTAAATTAATATACTTGACTATGATATTGTTTCCATCTCTGTGTTATGTTTATTTAATGCATGCGATTTAGTCTTCTTTGACTGACTGATAGTTAGGAATGGGAAATAGTATTTTGTGTATCGTCTTCGTTTCTTGTGTATGCGCAGGTATCCGGGCGTGAGAACGAGTGAATCGTGACCTGTCGGATCAGGAGTGGGAGGCAACCATTATTTCAGACGACACAACAACGCAAGACCTAAGGTAGGTGATTTTCCAAGTATTTATCCATTCTTAACTAGGAATTGATGTCATAGCGTGTATTATTTCTGGCTAGACCCACTCTAAGGCTAGTGGGGATCACCTCTGTCTGCAGAGGGGATTTACCTCACCAACAATAGGTCTTCATCGAATTGGGTTCTTCCTTATGTCAGCGAGGAGAAGAGAATCATGGTCATGTTGTACCAAGTTCACCCCAATTTCTCAGTCCCATGATATCACAGGGTTGCTATCTAAACTATGGAATCTAATTTAATGTGTGAATTGCAAGTCCTAATAATTCATTCTTAGAAGGGATCTCGTTCGCAACAGGGATTTGATTTTTTTTTTTTTTCCTTCAGACTTCGGTTTCATTCTTTAAGGAGACTAAATATCACTGTTAGATAATGGTTAACCCTTGTCTTTCGCCATTACAGGTGATTTCTATGGTTCAGAATGTTGGATTCAAGACTTTTGGCTCTGAAGGACATTTATATGCAAATTTTTATTAGGACTTCTTCGTTCTTCGTTTTCCATGTTTTTATTTCCGAAAAATCTTTCTTTTGCCAGGGTTACTTCAAGAAACCCTCGTACTATTCCTATTTATTTATCCCTATCTGTGGCGAATATTGGGTTCAACCATGGGTAGAAGTCATACTAGGCCCCGACCAACTGGTTATATGAGTGATTCTGGTCATTATTATGTGTATACTATCTGAATTATTTGAGCACCGACAAGGGGTTGTTTGTAATATATATATATTTTTTTGTAACAGTGCTTTGTAAAGAAACCCGACATTTGCAGAATGTGTTGTGTTGAAGCTCTTAATTGAGCATATTCTGTTTTTTTTCTTCTTACTGCGTATATGTGAATATAATTGTGTGTCAAACATTAAACCTTGGCTAAGGTTAATGTATGTACATTGGTTATTTCACAAGTTTCTATTTTTTAATACGAGTTTATTTTGTTTACAATAAAGGGATCGACCCTGGTATTGCATTTGTGAATAAATATTATTATTGCACTTTGGTTTTATCCTCAACACTATTATTATTTTTCTTTCATATTGCATTCTACACATGTGAACGGTTAAGTTTTGGTATATAATCTATTATCAGAACTAGAAATTTATCTGGACTATTACACCTATGAATGGAAAGAAAAGAATGAGGTAGCACATGTTTAGTTACAATTTGAGTTTTCTTGTTTCTTTTATCATATTGCTAGAAATTACTGATGCCCGATCGAGAGCTGGGCCTGGGTACTCCGGGACTAGTTCCTCGACCTTCAGGGTATTTAACTACACTCCATTGGAATATGGATTGCCTTAGGTAGGGCTCAAGCTCGTCACCTTTGGCTAACCAGATCCCTCTCAAGTTTTTTATTAAAAGTATCCTCTGAAACTTAAGAATTATATTGTGTCTCTTATTTTGTTCATGTGTCTTTTTTTTTTCTCTAAAATAGTTATTTCATCGTACATTTTTACATTACGCTGCACACATAATTACTATATTACTATTTCATCACACAAGATTTACTTTATACAGTGATTATTCTATTGCATAGAATTTCATTGCACAATAACCGTTCCATTTACTTTATCTTATTGGTTCTGGATGATTAATAAATAATGGTCAAATGAACCTTATTACTCAGTTTACCATGAATAAGATCAGACATTAATATAACACTAATACATAGGGTTTACTGCTAGTATGTAAAGAACTAGTAAATAAAACTTATATGTGTCTGTATTGACTAGTTATTTGTCACTGTTACACAACATTTTGTCACCATCCCTGCAATCCCCATCCTGTACATTGGATGAAAATTTATGTGACTTATATGTAGTTTCATGCCTTGCAAAAAGTATCATTGCATCCCTTTCCATGAGAAGAACATTTCCTTTGTTGACTATTCCTAGAACATACCATAAAAAACACATGATTTTGGGTCGGCACTGGTCGGCGCTAGCAGGTGGTTATGGCCTCACGCCAATAAGAGAAATTAGCACTAGGCCCCATGACCATTGGCGCTTTGTCTCAGTGAACTACCTACGCTGAGCTATTTTTGGAATTTTTTTAAAATATAGAAGCGAAGTTTCCATTTCCAACCACTTCGTAAGCAGAGTCAGCATGGGTTGTTCAATTGAATGACATCGAACATCTTCTTTTGGCTTCTTGTTCCATACTTTTGAACAAAATCCCAAAGGATAAGGCCTCCTTTCCACCATTTGAGGGATCCCAATCTCCTCCACTCCTATAAATACATCTCTCTCACATAAATGCTACTAGCTGAAAATTTTGGAGAATAGCTGAAACAGTCTGATATAGCTGG
Source organism: Pinus albicaulis (assembly GCA_034641835.2). Classification (NCBI taxonomy): domain Eukaryota; kingdom Viridiplantae; phylum Streptophyta; class Pinopsida; order Pinales; family Pinaceae; genus Pinus; species Pinus albicaulis. The sequence continues at coordinate 820,571,230 of CM076584.1, read as the reverse complement.
TGTGAGATAGAGTAGAGAGAGACCCCTTGTCGAGAGAGAGTCTAGGATTATTTCCTTTCCAAGTCCAATTCCCTTGACGAATTCTTGAGATGCATTTTGACTAGACCCACTAAAGGAGGCTACGACGCCAAGGCTCATTTGGTTGTAATCTCTTTCTTTATCTTGATTAATACATGACTAATGTTTTGGTTCCCATCTTGTGTTGATGTGATTAATCTTGCGCAATACGTTTACTTCTCCTTGACAAATTAGATAGTTATGAATGAAAATATTGTTTTGTATGCTTCTTTCATTTTCTGATCCTTATGGAGGCACCTGAGTACCACTGCTCAAGGACCGCAATGTCGGGACGAAGATCAGGAGACTGCTGCCACAACTACAAAAACTGCGTTGGAACAAAGGTAGGACATCTATCTCGACTCATTTTCATTCATTAACTAGGAATCAATGCATTAGCATGTCCTCTTGGTGCTAGACCCACCCTAGGGCTAGAGGGATCGACTCTATCCATAGAGGGGATTTACCTACACAACAAGTTGGTGACCACACTTGGGATGAGTGTGTGTTTTTTGTCTCGTTGTTTGTCGAGCGTTTGGCTTGTCGAGTTGAATTTGGTCATTTCACTTTTTTTTTTCTTTGCTTGACTTATTTTAATGTTTTCAACCATCCTGTTCAGTTCTAGAGTGTCAAGTCTGACCTCTGCTTAGTGGTTTTATTTTTTCACATGGTTTTCTAGCTCGGCGCGGGTTTTCTTAAAACAGTCGCGTCGATTGGCACATGTTGCTTTTTTCACAGGTGCACCAACCCATTTTTAGCGTGTATTATAGCTAAAAAATCATGCCAAATCCTGTAAGATTTGATTGGACCTTTTTTCTAAGTTTTTATCAGTGCTTCTTGGCTCTGGTTTGGTTTTTTTCCTTGCAATTGGTCTATTGAGATTGTTTTGACTCTGCAGTCTCTATCTTCTCAGCTGTTTGTCCATAATATTATCAATGGATTTTGTAGCCCTAGAGTTTCTAGGTGGCTTGTGTTGTTTTTTCGACCCTCTTCTCACTGAGCCTTCTGAGTTAGTTCGAGTCACTTTTGATCTTTTTCATTACAATTCACTGACTGATTGTGTTAATCTTTCTTGATTCTTTGTGTCTTTGGTTCGTTAGATGATCACTTTTGTTTTCGTTTGAATCTCCATTCACCACTTCGAGCATAGATTACATTTCTCGTTGGATCATTTTGAAATCCATTTGTTTTCTTGGAAGAGTGCATCCTTGTTTTGAGTGCGTTTTATGTTTGTATTACATTGATTTATTCGTTTTAGATCATTACATTCGTAGTGCTCAAAACTATTTTTTTTTTCATTTTAGTGTAATAGTGCATTTTGTGCCTCATTCATCCAAAAAGACAAAAAAATTGCATTCTTTTGCTTAAATTGAAGATGAAAATGTTCTTTTTCATTACTAGCTCTTAGCAAACTACGAAAGGGTTTTCGATTTCTCGTTTGGTTGTATTAGATGCATTAGTGAGATTCTTCTTATGTTTCAATTGATTGCTACTTTGTCATAGATTCCTATCCTTCTCTTAGCTAGCATTCATTGAATGGAAATGATATTCTCTTACATGTAGTGTGCATTTAAGAATTCGAGATCACATTCAGTAAGGCCTTGAAATCGCAACATTAATTCAAGATCAAACTTAAAATGAATTAAATAAACTTAAGGAAGAATTGAAACCTAATGCACATATTTTAGAGGTCTAGGCTAGTGACGTGTTCCGGCATCGTTAAACCTAGTAGCTGTCGCTCACCATCTGGCATTAGATAGCACTAGTACGGACTTGTGCTCTCTGTACCGTTGCGTATATAAAGGGAGACCCTCATAGGTTGCAATCCTTTATCCATAGGAAGCTGAGTCTGCTGCTCTGTAACTGTGATACAACGAACACAACATTTGGGGAGACTACCTACACGTACATCAAGTCCTTGGTCATTTCTCTTTCATTTGATCACCAAGGTGTATATGGCAGTTCACAAAAACTTGGTACACCCTCTTGCATAGATTACCTGAATAGTCATTTTGGTCTTTTCGTGACTCTCTAAAAGTGAAAAGATCATTGAGCACTTGTCCTCTCATGCTCGTTCAATCTGAAATTGACTAGAGTCATATTTTTCCTATTTCTCGACTCTTAAGAGATGAAACAACAAAGTTCCATTTCAATGTCATAAAATTAACTGCCTACCATCACATGCGTGTTAAAGATTTTTTGTTGGCTTGTTTTTAGTAGTTCCTTAGTGTTTGATCTTGAAGCCTCGAATATGCTATCTCGTTTCCTTCCCATTTTGATACATTGTCACCATGGCGGAACCACCATTTTTGTCGTCCTCTTCATTGCCTCCTAGTGTTGATCCTTTTCCTGATGTTACTTCGGAAACCCCTCAGTCCACTAGTTCTGTCGAGTTTTGGCAGTCTGTCCTTCCGAGTATCTTACCTTTCGCTACCCGGTCTCCTCTTGAAGGGTCAGTTGATATCAATTGGCAACCTCACGGTGCTTGGTCTGGTTTTGGGAGCGAGGAAGAATTCCATCCTCTTACTTCGGGATCACCGCTATTAGTTGCCCTTCCTGCTAGCCCTCGTCATCTTTTCGATGATCTCACAACCTCATCAGACATGGATTCTTCAAGTCCTGTTGGTAGTGAAGAGCTTCATGTTTATTCCGAAGAGTATTAGCTCTTCCCAGAAGATTTCTTGTATGTCTCCAGTCAACCTTCCCCACAATCCGTGTCTCTTCCACCCAGTTATCGTACTTTGGGTCAGATCATTTTCGGTGTTGCATCCATGACACAGTCTAGTACATTGACTCTCATAGGAAGCTCTTCTATTCCTGTATCAAGAATGTCGCCTTTGACACCCATCTCATCGGCCATTTTTACATCTGTCCCAGTCCAACCCACTGTTTGTGTGGCTTCATATGCACCGGTTGTTAATAGGAATTCGTCATCAGGGTCTACTTCTATTCGCAGGGCTATGTTTATCAATCCCACGATGATGATTAGGCCCACCATGAGTAGATCACAACCTTTTTATGTGGAAATGAATCCTATGTGCACTGCACTGATGGTTTCTACTTCTATTCCTGGCGGTTGTACCTTCGATGAATATCTGTTGGCTATTCAGCAACGTTATGATCCCTCTCCATATCCTCAACAGAAAAATTTCACACCTTAGGTTTCTCAGTAGTTGTAAGCTTCTGGCGATCCTCCACGTCATTACTATGTATATGGTAATCCCATATATTTTCCTCTAATTGATCCAAATCAACCCATTTACCAACCAGGACAACCCTCGGGCCTACAAGGACAACCCTCTCAGGGACAACCTTCGGTCCAATAGGGTCAACCCTCGAATCGACAGGGACAACCTTACGGTCCACAAGGAAAACCATTTCAGGGGCAAACTTCGGCCCAAAAAGGACAACCCTATAGTCCTTCTAGTCAACCTCAATTACAACCAAGAGCATCTTATGTTCCTAGGGGAAAATATAATCACCACAGGGGAAACCTTTTGTGCAACAGCATCAACCTTACGTTCAACAAGGCCAAAATTTTGTACAACAATGACAACCCTACAGTCCTACGTTGGGTCAACCTAGTTTTCATGGGCAACATGGCCCATCCCAACCATTGGGCCAACCTCTTCCACAAGGGAAACTCGGTGGCCCTCACTATTTAAGAAAACCTGCCCCGCAGGGACAGCCTGCTCAACCTCAGTATCCAGGCCAACCTTACTCGCAGGGATAGCTTGTCCAGCCTTATTAGCTGGTTCAAACTGATTAGCCTGAAGGCGCTACTTACCCTCCTCAAGGTCAATCTCAAATTGTATATAGTGCGCCCCAGGGTTTCACTTATTATTCTCAAGGTCAATCCCAGATGGTGTATAATCCACCTGAAGGCAAAGCTTACATTCCACAGCAAAATCCATATGTTTCTCAGCAAGGACCTCAATGGTATGCTTAGAATCAATATCGTGGTCCTCAACCCATGTATGGGTAGAACTATCAAGCTTATAACCCCTATGGAGAAAATCCTCTAGGAAAAAACATATCGGGGCATAATTTCTCTCAACCTGGGTGGAGTGTTAATACTGGTCTTTATCAGCGACATGCAATGCCTTTAATCCTCAATTGCCTTTTCTCGCTACATTGGAACTGCCTGATGTGTCAAAGTTGATGAATGCTCCAATCCTTCATAACATGTATTGGCCTCTTGTTCCAACCAAAATTCCTGGTGATTGTCCCAAGTTTGAGGGAAAGTCCGGAGAAGACCCCCAAGCACATGTTATGACCTACCATCTTTGGTGTTCCTCTAACTCTTGGGTTGACGATTCTATCCAAATATATCTTTTCCAACGGACTCTTACTGGTGCTACTGCCAAGTGGTACATCGAATTAGCTCGTGGTGTCTTCCAAGATTTCATTTCTTTAGCCATGGTGCTTCTCATGCACTTTTAGTTGCTGGTTCAGTATGAAACCGGGATCCACCTCCTCACATCCTTGAGGCAAGATCAAGCTACTCATATCTCAGTTCATATTCATGAATAGAGGCGCTGTCATCGCTTGATCAAGTTTGAGATTCCTGATAAGCTTCTAACTAATTGGTTTACCACCTCCTTCGTTGCTTCGATTGCTAAGGACATTGCTATAGGGGCATGCGTCATTGAGGAACAAGCCATTGCTCATGCCCAGTACCTTGATCTTGTGTACTCTCAGTCCAGCACATTGTATGAACTCTTGCCTGATGCTCCTAGACCTAGAACTTCCAAATAACCGATGACGACATCAGTCAATGGTATCATCGGTTCCGTGTCTCAGACTTCTCAGAAGTCTTCTCCTCCAAATCCCGGGAAGAAAAATTCTACTCCTTCTAATGATACTACTTCTCAGCACATCCCGAATTTTGGTAAAACTGTGGAAGTGAATGTCGTTCAGGCCAATCCAGTGGATAAAACTTCCAAGGGTAAAAATAAGGGTAAAGGTAAGGCCAAAGATGATACCCCAAAACAAGATTCTCAGAAATCTCGTGTTGATGATGATTCACAATGTAAACCGAAGTATCATTGCTTGATTTGTGACGAAGAGCACTACACCAAGAACTGTCCTCGAGGGGCCAACATGAGTCATTTTATCAAAGGCACTCAAGGAACTCCGACTGTTCTCAAAGAACCATTTCCGTCATAGTAGACTTAGTTGGTAGAGAAACCTAATTCCTCTACCCCATTTGGCTCTCAGATTTTCATGATGAGAGGTTCTGCATCCATTTCCATAGCTACCCAGTTGAAAGGTTATACTGAACCGTGTCAGGCATGAGGGAAAGAGACCATTGATGGTCCTCCTCCTCCACCTGCTTCTGGCCCTCTTAAGATTGAAAGACCCAGTAATGAACCTGTTGTATGGCCACCTTCCAAAGGTGTACTCCGTAAGTCTTCTTACAATTCTAACACCCGTGCTGCTCAACATTATATTATTGTTGAGGATTTGGCTCAGGCGCCAGCTGCTATGTTTGCATTAGAAGTAATTCAGAGTTTTCCATCTCAACAGAAGGCTTTTCTATCTGCCATCGGTGGGGTTGACCCTGCTGATTCGAGCCTTATCACTCTTGACTTGGAGAATTTTTTCCCAAGTCTCCCTCACCAGCTTGCGCTCATTATCCAAGTTGGGATTAATGGACTGAATATCCATCAAGCGATTTTGGACGAGGGTGCATCTATGTGCATCATGTCATCTGCCTGCCGGAAAGCCATGAATTTTCCAGCTCTGAATTCATCTCCAAATGCTCTAGAAGCGTTTGATGGAAGGGAATCTAAACCTCGGTCCTCTTGGTGTTCTCGCTAGTTTACCGATCACTCTAGAAGGGAAAACAGTCAACGTCGAGGTTGAAGTAGTTTATGCCAAGCTCAATTAAAATCTTCTCCTCAGTCGCAGTTGCACTCATGCCACGCTATGCTTTCTGTCCACTCTCTTTCATGTTTTGCGATTTACGCAAGCAGGAAATATCGTTACTGTCGATCAGTTGTCTTTCTTCACTTCTTCATCTTTCGAGAGCAACATTACGTACGTAGATAAAATTCCTACGCCTTACAAGTGCATAGGGCTGGGTCTCTTCAAATATTCTACCCTCATGGGTATTTTTCCTCTTCCTCCACCCAACACTGTTAAGGTTAATATGATCTCTAGGTATTCTGATCCATGGATGATCCCTTCGCTTGAGAAGATTGATTCATTTGGAGATTCAATGCCGTTAAATACGATTGAGATTGATTATTGTGAAATTATTTCGGCTTCAGATCCTCTACCTCCTAATCATGCTCCTTTAGGAATGCCTCTTGATACTTAGTCACAATCCCCTTTGATCGGTGATTCGGATTCACCCGATCCCTTGAGAGAGATATTTTTATCTGATGAGGCCATCATGGAAACTACGTCTCTTGAGGATCCTCCTTGGGACGATAGTAATCATTTTTCCTTGTTCATGCCTAGCCTTGGGGCCATGTCTATGTGTCTCGAGAGGTTCGCTTCTCAGGTTCCTTCTCCTCTGCTTCAAACGACTATAGTGAAAAATGAAGTCTTTGTGGAAGGTATCTTGAACAACATTACATAGACGATTCCTATCGACATCTCCGTTAAACCGGGGGTTTGAGAACATCCATATCAGGGTGAATTGTTCTCTCGATGAGATTCAGGTCTATACTAGTCTCTTCCGTGAGTTTCATGACTTTTTTGCATGGTCCTATGAAGAGATGCCCGACATCGATCCAAGTATATTGGTGCATGAGATTCCTACTTATCCTGGTGCGAAGCCTCTTCACCAGCGTCTTCATCCTGTGCACCCTAGAAAAGCTGCCACTATTAAGGGAGAAGGTAAAAAAATTCTTAAAGCTGTTTTTATCTATCTGATTCCCTTGACAGAATGGGTTTCCAATATTGTTCTTGTAGATAAGAAACAGGGTACCATTCATGTCTGTGTTGAATAGTGTGACATTAATCAAGCCTGCCCTAAGGATAATTATCCCACTCCTTTTATTGATCAAATAATTGATGAATGTGTTGGGAGTGAGATTTTTTCCCTTATGGATGAGTTTTCTGGGTACAACCAGATTAATATTCTTCTGGCCGATCAACATAAGACTGCCTTTATCTGTCCTTGGGGTACTTTCGCTTATAAAAATCTTCCTTTCGGTCTTAAAAATGCTGGGGCTACATTTAAGGGAGCAATGTCATATGCTTTCCACGATATCAAGTGCATTGTTCAGCCTTATCTGGATGAACTTTCAGCTCATTCGGCTAAGCGTAAAGACCTTCCTGATCATCTCCATTAGATTTTTCTTCGCTGTGGATGCTATAACATCCGAATCAATCCGCATAAGTGCATCTTCTGCGTTGAATCTGAGAGACTCTTAGGGTTTATCGTTTCTAAATACAGGATTCGTCTCGATCCACTCAAAGTTAAAGCTATCGTTAATCTCCCCTCTCCTTCCTCCTTACATCAGCTGCAGATTTTGCAGGGGAAAGCTAACTTCCTACATTGTTTTATACCTAACTATGTCGAAGTGGCCAAAGGATTTATGTGATTGTTGAAGCAAGGCATCCCATTCCTTGAGATCTCCCAAAAATCCTTCGATGCACTAAAGACATTGCTTGTCAATGCTCCTCTGTTGCATCTTCTAAATTATCATCGTGATTACTCCCTCTATTTGGCCGCCACATTTAGCACCGTTGCCATGGTTTTGGTACAAGATGATGATGACAGTGACGAGCATGTAATTTACTATCCGTCTCGTAACCTTCTCGATACTGAAACACGATATGCACATGCAAAGAAGTTGGCGTTGGCTGCTGTTAAATCTGTTCAATGTTTTCGTCACTACATCCTATTGCGCACAGTGATTAGGATTTCTGATTGCAACCCTATGACTTACATATTGACTCGTCAATTGCTAGGGGGCAAGCACTCGAAGTGGATTTTCATCCTCCAAGAGTTCGATTTGGAGTTCACTACCACCAAGTCAAATAATTAATTAGTCTTTGCCGATTTGATTTTATCTCTCCCTTCCGATTCCACTGCGTTTGGTTCCGAGGAACGCATTTTGGACTACACACTTTTTCTGATTAGCACCCTCGATCCTTGGTATGGTGATATCATCTTATATCTTCAGACTTCCACCTTCCCATATGAGTTGACGAAGGATGCTCGCTGACACATCCGTCATCAATCGCAACCCTATCGCATAGTCGGAGATACTCTCTACCGCATCGAAGTTGATTCCATTCTCTGCCGGTGTTTGACTCTCGAGGAGGCTGAAAAGGCCCTGAATGATTGTCATAGTGGAACTTGTGGCGGTCACATGTCTGGATATGCTACTAAAATTATTCGTGCTTGGTATTTCTGGCCCACCATCTTTAAAGACTACATCATTACTGTTCGTAAGTGCCATGATTTCCAGATCTATCAATGCAAGATGCACATGCCGCATTCTCATCTTCACCCTGTCATTACTATTGGTCCTTTTGCAAAGTGGGGCATTAATTTTATGATGTGTAACCCTCACTCGGCCGGGGAGCATGCTTATATCATCGTAGCTATGGACTACTTCACCGAATGGGTTGAAGCAATGCCTACACTTACAGCTGACGATAAGACAATAGCACAATTTCTATTCAATCATGTCATTTCTAGGTTTGGTGTCCCTCAAGCCATTGTTACCGATCATGGTTCCCATTTGCGGAATTACATGTTGGCAGAGTTGACTTCCAAGATGGGTTCATGTCATAACAGCTCAACGTCATACTACCCTCAGGCCATTGGCTAGGTTGAAGCCGTGAACAATGTTCTTGTCACTATGCTTCGACGTATGATTGGGATGCACAGTTCTTGTGATGAATGAATGCGTTAACTGATACAATAGCTAATATTGTATTAGATAGACATTTGCGTAATTTATAAAAAGTCATCACATGACAAGATCCATACAAGAATATATATATATATATATATATATATATATATGTTGAGTGTTTGCATCCATGTGCATCAGAAGTTCAAAAAATATGTATGTTTCGGTTACATCCTGAGACATCATGTCTCTAAAAAAATATGCGGAAATGAAAGCCTAGGTGTCTAGTCGGCATGACACTCATGATAGCACGTCACTGCTCGTACAAGCTGCCTCAACAAGCAGTGAACACGGTTTGACACCCCTGATGTGTGTCTCTGGTACACGCAGGGAACATCATCAAATTGCGCATAGTCTCGGATCCCATGGGATATTCCCTCCTCCTCACCTCCCTCACCATGAGGGGCCACATCAAAGTAGCGAGGAATCCTCCACACTATCAGAGACATGCCTGCAGGTCTCTCTCTTAGAACATGCATAAGAAAAAAAAAATTCATAATACTCATCAAAATTAAAAATGAGTCTTACCCAATACTTCATCCCAATCCTCTCCTTCTGGGAGTGGGAGATCTGCATCACCGGTGAAATCCATGCCAGAGTAGGGCCAGTCCACCATGAAAATCAGCTGTCAGCGGAGCCACTCAAATAACTCTGCTCTCCAGGATATCTGTTGACCATTGGCTTATCTTGGCATTAAAGCTGCCCAACGGACCATCCGTGGCTTCTGGGCCAGTGGTGTCGGAACTATTACCTCCTGACGTTGGAAGATTGGTAACTGTTCCAAGATGAAAGGTACCAATATGGACTCGTAGCTGAGCTATTTCAACTTACCATTCTTTCCCTTTGTCAACTAGTGTTTGATGTTGATTGTTACTACCTTTGCCCAGTTGTAAAGTGTCGGTGCCATGCAATCCATTGCAAGAAGTAATTGTGTTTTTGTGGCCTCATGTGGAGCCTGAACTCCTGCAACTCGCGTGATGGTGTGTAGCACTACTCTGAGTGCCAGATCAAGAATGGTTTGGATATCCACCTTCCCGCTTTTGGATCCTTTCTGTGATTCTTGACACACTTTGTCAAAAACCATACCCATGTTTTCCATTGTGATATGAGTACCAGTCAGGATTTGTTCTGGCCCCCTCTGCGACAATCCGGTTATGAAGTAGATATATGAGACCTCAATCTCAAGTTCCTGGTCATGAATAATGAATTTTTTCTGATCAATGTCCCAGACACTGATCAAGTACTGCAACAGCTCTAGTTGAGCTCTGAGACATGGTGCCATAAAGAATTTCCTGAGCTTGCAATCTCTGAGAGCTTCCATGCATCTCACATTGCCCATGGTTTCCTCATCTTCTTCACTGTGTTCTCGTTCTTTCCATTCAATTACCATTTTGTCCTTTCACACCTGCAAAAACATCCATATGGTTTTCATTAGCCAAATCCAATGCTTTTGAATGGTTAAATTGGGTTTTCTTATTTTATTTTACATGCTAAAAATGGTTGCCGCAGTTGGTGTGACTGTTTTAAAAATATACGCGCCAATTGGTGTCAATTTTTAGGCCGGTTGACGTGAGTCTGTGCCTGATACCCACGTTGACCGCTATGCCCTAGATTTTACAAAATCCCCCCATAGATCTATAAAAATTGGGTTGCAGGTAATGAAAAATGCTATCAAAATGTAGGGAAGTATGTGAGTTCCTACCTAGAACCGACGGATTCACGATTGGTCTTCTGAATTGCCCGATGTCAACACCGCAAAATCACAGTGAAAAAGGGTAACAAATCACTCACAAGAGGTAAAAGTGAAAAGTAATTTATTTTTTACCATATTTGGCATTTTATAACTTTTAAGAACCCTAATTAGGTTTTGAGGAATATTTTTCGATTATATTGCTATTTTTTTTTTTTGAAAAATGGGTTTTACGTGCATCTCTTGTGCAACGACGGAGTGCAACAGTAACGATTAAGTAACGAGTTGGCCCACATACCTTTTCGAACTTGGTAAAAAACAGAAAAAAATCATTGTTGGAGTCATCTGCAACTCTTTTCGACTCTAAGTGAAAAGATTGGAAACTCTTCATGTTATCAAAAGAAAACATAATTATAATGGTGAAAATATTATTTCTCCATGATATATCAGTCGTCCAGTGTCAGTATATGTTTGTTGTACCTTGAGAGCCATTTTCATTATTGGTGGTATCTCTCATGCCTGTTAATAGCTTACATCATTGGTTGGTAATCAGGTGATTTTATTGCATGATTGACTTCAGCTGACATATTCGTATGCTTGAATTTGTACTTGTTTAGGTCGAGATGGAGCACAAGACCCTGTGCTTTGTCTGATAAGATCCAGGCTATGGGATATTTTGGTTTATCATGACTATATGCATGACTCTTTTGATTGGATGGCTGCGACCATACTTGAGTCTATTTGTTGATCCTTACTGCTGGATGGCTATGTCCATGCCTCAGATCTCAGTTTCTTTGTACTCTATTATGGATGGCTGAGCCCATGCCACATGTTCATGTATCAAAGATATCAGTTGTATTTATACTTGGATGTCTTCCAACGACGGTTTTTGGTTTAAATGCATTCTCGTAAATAATTTCACTCCTCCCTCTCTCTCGGACCTCATGCTTTAGGGGGTATCTGTTACACAACATTTTGTCACCGTCCCTGCAATCCCCATCCTGCACATTGGAGGACCATTTATATGACTTATATGTAGTGTGATGCCTTGCAAAAAGTATCATTGCATCCCTTGCCATGGGAAGAAAATTTCCTCTGTTGACTATCCTTGGAATAGACCATCAAAAACACATGATTTTGGATTGACACTAGTAGGTGGTTAAGACCTCGTGCCAATAAGAGAAATTAGCACTGGGCCTCGTGCCCATTGGCACTCTGTCTTACTGGATTGCCCACGTCGAGCTGTTTTTGGAAATATTTTTAAATATAGAAGCAAAGTTTCCATTGCCAACCACTTTGTGATCGGAGTCAGCATGGGTTGTTCGACAAAATAATGTCGAACATATTATTTTGGCTTCTTGTTCCCTACTTTTGAATAACCTCCCAAAGGATAAGGCCTCCCTTCCACCATTTGAGAGATCCCAACCTCCTCCTCCTCTCATATAAATACATCTCTCTCACATAGATGAAACTAGCTGAACATTTTGGAGAATAGCTGAAACAGTATGATATAGCCGGTGTGAGATAGAGCAGAGAGAGACCCCTTGTCGAGAGAGAGTCTAAGATGATTGCCTCACTAAGTCCAATTCCCTCGACAAATGCTTGAGACGCATTTTGAATGGACCCACTAAAGGAGGTTGCAATGTCAAGGCTCATTTGGTTGTAATCTCTTTCTTTCTCTTTATTAAAACATGACTGATGTTTTGGTTCCTGTCTTGTGTTGATGTGATTAATCTTGCGCAATAAGTTTAATTCTCCTTAACCAATTATATAGTTATGAATGCAAATATTCTTTCGTATGCTACTTTCGTTCTCTGATCCTTGTGCAGGCACCTGAGTACCACCGTTGAAGGACCACGACGTGTCAAGACGAAGATCGGGAGACTGCTGCCACAACTATGACAACTGCGTTGGAACAAAGGTATGACATCTATCCCGACTCAGTTTCATTCATTAACTAGGAATCAACACATTAGCATGTCCTCTTGTTGCTAGAGCCACCCTAGGGCTAGAGGGATCACCTCTATTCGCAGAGGGGATTTACCTACACAAAAGTCACTTAAGAATACCAAACCACCCAACCACGAGACTAGAAATGACGTTCAGACTCTCCCCCGAGCTTCTTCGCTCCAGACAACTTCAAGATTCAACCATTCTGGAACCTCAAGACTTCACCAGTCCAGTTTAGAATTGCCCTTTCCTCAAGGTTTTTGTTCAAGGGTTCCACTGGCTCTGTGTCCAGCTCAAGAACTCCTCAAACCCGACAACACTCCACCTCCTTATAAACACTTCTGCAAGGATTCTATTTCTTATGTTCTCACTTCTATTTTCTCTCAATCCTTTAGCCAACTTCTGGCCATCCTAGGATCCTCCCACTGAGATGAGATTTTTTTCTTTTTTTCTTTTATAGGGAGAGAGAAAGTGATAATTGTTTTCAACCATTTCCAACTGTCTAGAGGTTTGGAATGTTGTTGGATATTTCTGGAATAACATTGTGTAATATTTGTGATTTTTCCTACGTTTCAAATGATAACTCCATCCATCATCAAGGACGTGAGAGCTTTGTTACTCTTAGTATTTCTTATGACCTTTCTAACACACACTTTATTTCCAAACAACCATGTTTATTATAAAGTTCTACTAGGCTCTTCCATCGAGCTACAAGTCCAATTATCATAAAGAAAACCAATAGTACTAAGTAATTAAAATAAAAGTAGCTCATTGTAACTTATCCATCTTTGGGTGTTATAAGTTTTTAAAAGCCATTGAATATATATATAATTACAACTTACCAAATAAATAATAAAAAGAGGAAAATGAGTAAATTTTTTTTACATAAAATAATATAAAAACTATGATAAAAGACGAAGATAAAATTAAAGAAAGAATTAAGAAAGATTCTTATCATAAAATTAATAAGAATTAGGAAAATAAAAAAACACGAAGGAAAATATTATTAGCTAATAATTATTAATTTATTAAAATAATTAGAAACAATTAAACATGAAAAATAGGAAAAATCTTACAAAACAAAACCACAAGAAGAAATAAACAAAGATTGGAACAAAATGTGAAAAAGCCAAAAAAAAAATAAAAAAAATCCAATAACTACTAATTTTCTATTCAAATTATTAACTATAATATATTCTTTTTATTTATTATCATATATTTATTTTTTAATTTTTACAAAATATAATTGTTTTTTTCTTTTGTAAACATTTTTTTCGTGTAGAAGTACAGATTTTCATACCATTTATTTTATTTTATATTCTTCATGTTTTAAAAAACTTGGTTATTATTTTATTTGGATATTTTTTATTTTGTTATTTTATGTATTAATTTTTTAAATTTATTGTTTATTAAGAATTTTTTTGCAAGATTTTAACTTATTTATTATCTATAAACCTTGATATAATTCTTATTCTTTAATATTTTATTTTTTTAATTTTCACCATATCTATCTTTTGTTTGACTTCTCATAGAATAACATTTTTTTTATTTTGTTTAATAAATTGATTTATTTTTATTATTATTATTATATTTTTTTGATTATTTATATTTTGTTATATTTTTTTTAGTTTTTTTTTTTGTGTATTAGTTAATTTATTGCATTGACCATGACTTATTTCTTTTTATTGGTTATTATATATTTATTTTTTATCTTTCACATTTTTGTTTGATTTCTGATAGAATTGTTTTTCTATTTTTTTCTTCATTTAATTTACTTATATATATATTTTTAATGATTTGAATTTATCTTTTAATTTATTACATAATATGTTTGGGCGTTAGTTGAAATATTCTTTATTCAAGATTTTATGGTTATATTTCAAGAGCTGAAATTAACTCTTTCTACATAGTTGTCATTATTTATTCTTGTCCGACTCTCCATCTTAATCTGAGGTCATGATGAACCACACTAGACACTAGATGGTTCAGAATGCTTCCATCTTAGTTTGAGGTCACGATGAATCACATTGGACACTAGATGGTTCAAAACACTTAGACACATCAACTCTCATGTGAATTTTATGGAAAGATTTTAATATACCTATTTGTATGGTTGAAAGTGCGTAATAAAATCTCATGTGAATTTTATGGAAATATTTTCAATATACATATTTATATGGTCCAAAAACATAAATAAGTAATAAAAGTAAAATATTAATAACCTATTTTTCTAGTGTACATTGTGGATTATTATTATAGCAAAATATTATATGTTTTGTTGGCATTTTTCAATAATATGAACAATTCAATGAGAGGGAAGTTGCTAAAATCAATTAGTGACATTTTCTCAAAAGGGAAGAAAGGGGTGTGTACAAAATTATGTTTGTAGAATGTCATGATGTTATGTCCCCAAAAAAAGTATTTTCTTTAAAGGGATGGAAGTCTAAGGGGGGACTTTAGTTTAAAAAAAATAAAAATGTTATTGGTAATATTTTGGTGGATTGGTATCAGGTATGGTAATTACATGCCTACACACTGAAATGTGCAAACAATTGCAACTATTAAATTCATTATTCGGTGTATTAACATATGTTGGAATTCTTGAATGTGAAGTGTGTGACCCATTTGCCCCATTTTGAACAAAATTTTGTTGAGGACACACTTATACTTAGGGAGTGCCTGTGAATCCGTAGAGGAAAAATTTTACTTATTCAAACTTTCTTGAACCATAAAAAAATCACATATGAGATTTATCAATTGCAGAACATGAATTATGAGATTTACATGGAAACCCTTTCAGGATAAAACCACAAAACATATTTTTATAATACTTTGTAGGTACCAACCTACTCGAGACATTAATCCTCACTACTACAAATATTTGTAGGCACCAACCTACTAGAGACACCAATACCCACGACTCCAAATATTCATAGGAATCAACCTATTGTAGACACCAATCCCCACTGCTAGAAATATCAATAGGCACCAACCTACTTCATTGATTTTTCTTGCTATTTCTGCCTTCACTAGGCTTGCTTTCTATTTCTACCTTCACTAGGTTTACTTCTCCCAAAACTTGTTGTTTCTAGCCTCTTCCTAAGAAAAAAATTGTGCAACATGCCACATATCAAATTTTGCAAATCTAATTAGAAAAAATTAACCTAAGGAACTTATGTATGTCTCCTAAAATCTCTGAAAAATTCACAATTTGAAAAGTCTTAGAACATAAGTTACAACAAAAATTCTAAGATGTCCTATTTGAAACTGATTTCAGAATCATTTAGAATCTCTAACTTCCTCAAGGCATATCTCTGAAAGTATAGTGAATCAAAGTCTAAAATTTTTACCATGAGTACATATAGATATTCTACTTTATGTCCTTGAGATTTATAGTTTAAAACATCTTAGAAAATAGGATTTAGGGAAAATACAAAACTGACCCATTGGAAGCTAATTTCAAGACTATTCAAAATTCCTAACTTCCACAAGGTATATCTTAGAAATTATAGTGAACCAAAGTCTGATTTTTTTATCAAAAGTACCTAGAGATATCATCTATATCACCTTAATATTTCATAGCATAAGACATCTAAGGTAATAAGTTATAATTAAAAAGATAACTAACATGTTTGAAGAAAATTTCAAGAGCATTCAAAAATCATAACTTCCAGAGGGCATATCTATGAAATTATAGCAAACCAAAGTCTGATATTTTTTACCACATGTACCTAGATATCTTGTATCTATTTCCTAGAGATTTTACTATCTGAAAAATCACAGAAAATAATTTATAGAAAAAATGTCAAACCAACATGTTTGAAGCATATTTCAGTAGAATTTAGGGAACCCTAACTTCATCATCACATATATTTGAAACTATAGCAAACCAATGCTTGAATTTTATCACATATATGTGAAGATCATGCCTCTATCTTCTCAAAATGCTAATATTTGAAACATCATAGATGAAAATTTATAGTGAAAAATTCAAGATGACTTGTTCACTCCACAAATCACATTTTTGTTGCACCTTTAAAACCCCAAGAATATTCCCCAACTTCTCTTATGCAACTCAAATATCTTCTTTCTTGGATGATATTCAAATGCACTCATATATTCTTTATCCATAGTGTTTCTGGTCTGTAATTATGTAGGAATGAAATAAAATATAGAAATATACATAAACACTGAGATGTAGCAGAAATAATACTTCATTTCATTAATATCAAAGAACTGCAATTTGTTTATAGATGGAATGGAAATAAACTAGCTAGGGCACTGGTAACTTATCTCTGAGAAGAGATATGGTGGCTACAGGCCTCTGAAATCTATTAAAATGAGGATCGAAGGCATATTTATTGTTGATAAATAATGGAAAACCCTAAACATCCAAAAACCTAACCCTAGGAGATGAAGTGCCAAAACTATGGACCCTGTTTGGGTAAATTGGTACATCAACTTCTCAGGGATGTAACTTTGGCATATGATCTCTGTTTGACACGCTCAATACCTTGTTAGAAATATCTATCTGAGTAATACAACTTTTGACATGAGAAACATCGAAGGAACTGTGATATTTCTCTTGGTTTTCCCCAAAAATGTCGTTTAGGGCCTAAAAACGGCTCCGGAAGTTTAGGGCCTGAAAAATTGCTAAAAATAATAAGTTGTGCTGAAACTGAAAAACTGAAAGAACTAATGGTGGGGGTCCAATTGTTATAGGTGGTTGGCCACCAATATACACCTGGATTAGTTTCTACATTCCCTTATGGGTCCCACTTGTAAAACTAATTGGGCCAACTTGTACTTTCTTGTTGAGCTGATTTGACAAAATATTTCGCATATTCGTCTTCCTATGGAGTTAGAGGGATTGTCATATAGTGTTATAAAGGTCTTGGAATAATATTTTCAACCATATATCATATGCTCTCATTTGCTTTGGATATTTAGAGTAAAAATTCATTCAAAGATAGGGTATCCAAACAAAATTTCCAACAACCTTCCTATTGCAATCTTTGCCTTGGACATTTGCAGTCTCCCCAAGTCTTTGTCATCAATGATAATAATATTTCCAAAAATATCCTTTTTTTTCATCGATGGCAACCCTTAGTCAACTCTGCAACAATACTATAGTACTCTCTTTATCTCCAACTCTCCTTGTGATTGTAATTCTTCCTCTATTTACATCTTCTCCTCCTTTGACATCAAGGGAAAAGTGTTACTCCCTTTGACTTGTTGTTATGATCCTTGTGCCTTAAAAATGATAAGAAACGAATAATTACAATCCTCTTTGAGGGGGAAACCTCCTTTACAATGAATACAATGTACAAAACAATCTATTATGATCTTAAGACTAGGTCTCCTTAGTGTACATATAGGAGACAAAAAGGGTAAAATTAAAATAAAATGGGACCATGAGGGGTTCTAGCCCAAATAAAAGTATAACAATATAAATGTAATCACTCAATATCTGGGGCTTAATAAGGGGTTTTTGGGTTAACATGAGGCTTAACATTCCCCTCCCCTTCAAATAAGTGTTCTCCTCTTATCCATGATCTTTTGCTTATAGATGCATTAAAGAATTACATATAAGAGATCATTTAAAACCATGAATCATAAACACATAAAATGAAGAACAAAGAGACCATGACATGCATGAGACAAAGACAAAAAAAATTGATTACGGAGTTCATCCAATTTGGACTATGTCTCTGGGCCCTGCTCAATAGTGGGGAGGCCTTCATTCATTAAGTGGCGAGAAAAAGAAGAAGTGCAAGAAAAATTACTTAAAACACCCTTATACCTCCAATCTGGAAAATGCCCGGAAAATGGAGACCTCTATTGTAGAAACATATAGCACCATCAGATTCCTATCGCATAGAGGTGTAAAATCCATATATAATTTGTTTAATTTGGACACCGGAAAATTCTGGCCCCTCTGAAAATGTGGCTCATATCATGGCTCCACTGCCCACGTGAATGGCTCAGGGTTTCACCACCTCAAACTGCGTGCCAGCCTGTACCTGGTATGCCTGGGACCATTCTGGAAATGAGGGGTTTTATATTATTTTTAGGGTAGAGTTCTCAACCGGGTAGTTGATTGTGAAACGGTGAATTCATTTGAGTTTCCAAAGGGAGGTCCAGGGATCAATCACGACCCCCTTATTTTGGAGCTTGATATAAAAATGTTATAAAATTGGTGGCAGGTGGGTCCATCGGCAGTGGCTTGTCCCCTCATCCTTCGCCACTGTGGTATGGTGCCGTTAACATATGGTTAGGGGGAGCACGGGGTCATGGCCTGCCCCTTTATCTATATATATATATATATATATATATATATATATATATATGCATATATATATTGTTTTAAAAATAACCACCCCAACCACAATTTGTAACTGATTTTGGGAGATATTATGCAAACTAACCATGCCACAATTTTTCTCGAAAGTTGGATGGATTTCGACGTCATAAAATTGTGAAATTGTTTCCTCCTTAACCTGCCATATCACCAAGTCAACCCAAAAACTTTGTCCAGCTCTAACTTTCTCATATGAACTCTGTTTGACGAACCGTTCACACCGCTACGATCAAAACAACGAAATATTAAACTTACACCGAGTTTTCCACATTTATGTGTTGAAAAGTCATCAAGAAATGTGTCTAATTTAATTTTCCCTTAATTAAATTGGACAATAAAATGTAATCTTATCTCATAATCCCTTGTAATAGTTAACTTAGTGTGATAAATTCAGTTAGCTCATGAATTTCGAGTAGAGGGTGGTTGGTGAGGCATGCTGAGTGATTCTATTAGTTATGGAGTTCGAGTTGTAGTTAGTGCATTATTTTAATGCATTAGAAATCGGTTGAAATAGTTGTAACTGTTTGTTGCACTAGTGAGAGGTCAAGTGAATTAAATTAGATTTAATTCACATGCAGTGACCAATCATGTAACTGATGATTTACTATTAATAGCTGCATGCATGTTAGTTCCATAGGAGACCCAGTTGAGACAAAGGTTAAAGGGATGTTAACTATCAGTTGTATCATTAGTAGGCTACCCACATGTAGTAAAACAACCATAGGATTTCCCATGAGCATTGTGCAGGTTTGGAAGGCTGAATTTCCTAAAGAATAGGGATTGCATTCCACATGAATTGTGCCAGCAAGGCAAGCTGAGCAGAGGCTGAAAATTGGCAAAGTGTTGGTCGACTTTGTCCAGATCAGTGTGAGACGATTAGAAGAGTACAGGAGACTCTTGTGAGAAGTGTGCATTGTAATTGTTTCATGATTCCTTGGCGAATATACAATAGAAGATAGATGAGTTTTGAGCAGCAAGCTTTCCTCGGGAAAATATCCGTGTTGTGGTTTGATTTGATTCTTTCTTTACTTGTTGTGTAATATTCCCAATTAACTTTAAGCTAGTTGGAATATTAAATTTTGTTTTTACTTCTTAGTTAGAAGAATAAGAGGGTAGGGAGACCCACAAATCTCCTTAGTACGAATAAAATCATTCCTAATGTGAATAAGGGTCATCTAAGTAGCTGGATTAAGCACCATTATGTGTAAAAAGGGGTTTGAGCATGTAGACTGGGTCAACTTTGACCAAATAAACAACGCTGGTATGGAAGGAGTGGCATTCATTGAGGGACAACATAGTTTTGGAGGAGACTACATGCATGGAAGTAGTGGCTTTAATGAGTGGGGCCCAAGGTGAGGAAGCTCTCCAAGAATATAAGGAAGGGGATGGTAACCATAGAGGGCATGATTTTATTATTATTTTATTTATGGTAAGTATGGCTTGTTTCTCTTTTCAGCTGTTTAGCAGAGACTGCAGTGCTGTTTAGCACAAGGGTGTTCCCAAGCAAGAATCCCACCTTCGTCCTCGGAGGACTTCGAGTGCCCACTTAGGAGAAGTTTTTGGGCTACATTTCCACATTCCGACATTAGGCCAAGCTCAATATTTCTTCTACAACACAGTTTATACTAAGGGTTGTGCTGTATTGCAGGGTGCAACAGTGGAGGTTTGATTTGGGCTATTTCTGAGCTAGTTTTTCAATGGAGGAAGGTTTCCTTCCATTGGGAGGCTAGTAAAGAAGACCCTTGAGAATTATTGCTATATTTGGCACCAGGCTAAGGTGTTTTTATCCCGTACAATGCAGTTTCAGTCCTTAACTGCGTTATTTTAAGGAGGAGTTGTAGGGGTGGTTGCAGTGCATGATTTGGGGAGTGATTTCTTCAGTGGAGGGGAAAACCTTTCATCCGGAGGATATATTGGAGAAGAGTTACATAATTATACATCAGATTCAACCATATATTCCAATTTATTTTTTTGCATCAAACCTTTAGCCCTAGGGCTGCAACTCACATTTGTATCTTTTGTGTATTTTCTAGAAACCCTCTTGGGTTGTCTTGGAAAGGTGATATAGTGCATATATATTAATGTATAGTATCTCTTGAGGCATATATCAGTAATTTTATATCATTTTATGACCTCTTGCTGTAGCTGTTTTCTTTATGACTGTGCTTTAGCAGCTCTCTGACATTTTTCATAATAACAACATCTCACTTTCGAGAGTGTGTGTTCATGGGAGGCTTGTTTCCTCATATCATATGATTTGTGCCTCAGTATTTTGTATTGATTTTCTGTTGTTATTAATTATATAATGGCTCCATATTGGTCTCTTATGATTGTACATTGATTTACACTACTAATTTCCATTATTGTGTTCAATATTTCTTCTTTTCCTGTTTAGGAATATTACAGTGGTATCAGATCATAATATTGGCTCAACCTATGCATCTAAGCCAATATGTCATCAGAAGAAGGAAATCCTCTCACATATAGAGAGAATATGCATCTCAAAAGAAACCAGAGATATGATTATACAAATGATAGAGAAGACAAAGGAAAAACTCCCTTAACAGGAGGAGAAGAGGAGGAGGAGTATCCCAATCTTCTTCTTCAAACCATGCAAGACATTGGAAGAGAAATAAAGGAGATGAGGATGGATAGAGACAATAAATCCCCTAAAGGGTTTATACATGGAGAAGGCTCCAGTATTTCTCATCACTGGATTGATCAACGAGTGAAGCAACAGGTTTCCAAACGCTCTATAATTCCTACATTTTTAGCAGTGGGAAATGGAGGGTTTAAAGAACAAGAAAATCTTGAAGACTACCTCCTTTAGTATGAGTCTCAATCTCAAATATTCAAGGACCATTTTAGCTTTCAAGAGTTCTGTCAGATCATGGAAAATAGGAGACCCCGACATCACAATAGAGGAGGAGGATTCATATAGAATCATGATCTTCACCAGACTATGGGAATATTTTTCTTACCCACTTTTGATGGGTCATCAAAATGCACTGCCAAATCATGGGTAGAGAAGCTACACATCTACTTCCATTTGAAGCAAGTACCAGAGATGGAGGCCATCAAAATAGCAGTGCTACACATTGAGGGTGAAACACATGATTGGTGGTTTAATGGTCTTTCTACATTGGGTCATGCCAATGTGGCTGCATATTTAGAGTTCACATGGAGGTTGGTGGAGAGGTTTGATCAAAGAGACCCGGAGGCACATTTCATTGGGCTAGCTAAGCTCAAACAATTAGGTAATCCATAAACTTATATTTCTAAATTTTTAAAACTTTCTATTATGGTTCCTGATTTATCTGCAGCTAGGAGAGTTTATATGTTTATTGATGGGCTAGCAGAACCTCTACATGAGTTGGTTAAATCTACCAACCCCACTACCCTTCAAGATTTCATTAAAAGGGATATAGATCTAAAAGATGCCTTGCCAAGAGCAAAGACAACAATTCAGCAAAAGCCCACTTTTCCATCAAAGGGAAAAGATGAGAAGGCTCATCCTTCAAAGGAGAGCCAAAACAAAGTACCTCTTAGTGATGATGTCTGAAGAGACTTGATGTGAAGGAAGCTTTGATTCACATGCCAAGAATCGTGGGCACCCAGACATAGATGTGCAAAAGGGGAGGCACACTATATAGAAGGAGGTCACAACACTGGGATAACAGGAGAGGATCCACCACCACTAGGAGGTGGGAATGGAGCATTTTCTCTAATTGGAGGGGTCCTTGCATCATTGAGAAGAGTACCCAAGTACTTGACCTTGAGAGTTTGAGGTTCCATTCAGGATCATAGGGTTTCAATGTTGATTAACAGTGGGGCTACCCACAATTTTATTGATGCCCAACTAATGCAAAGGAGGGAAATACCCACTGATGATTTTGAGGGATTTTTAGTTTTGGTCCTAGGAACTAGAACTATGCAGTGCATGCATTATGTTCCATCTTTATATGTCACTATGGGGACATATACACTGAATGATCACTTCTTTGTGGTTGACATACCTAACACCAATGTGATATTGGGTGTGCAGTGGTTGATTACTTTGGGGAAGGTCACCATAGATTGGGAGACTCTGCAGATGGAGTGGATAGACAAAGAGAGTGGTAAACATCATATGATTAGGGGCATGCACACTTATCCCTCTCAGACAGCTTCTACACAGAAAACAAAGCTAGTTTTGCATAGTGGAATCAAGGACCTAACAGTCCTATCAGTTATGAAGATGACTTTGGCCCATGAGACATTACTATTTAGTGGCATTCCACCTCGGAGGCCACTTGATTAGGAGTTGGTGAGAAATTTCTCACAACATATTGCACCACTCATAGATCCAGGAGGAGTGGGAGCATTGGGAGGATATGACACAACATAGAGAGTCTTGGGTAGGCTCAAGGAGGAGGGCGACATTCTCCCAATATCATCATTACTCACTCTCACCCCACATATTGCACTGAGAGAGGATGCTTTAGGGATGGAGGATGGCACCATCATGGTGCAAGGAGACCACTCCTTGGCTTTGGAGGCTCAGGAGATACTCCCACTTGGGGAGAAATATTCCACACATGGTAGAGGATGGTGCCCACTCATGCATACAATGGCCCAACTCAGGAAGTTTTGGATGGGTGATCACTTCCCATGGAAGACTAGCCCCCAAAAGCTTCACCCTTTACTTGAGCATGAGCAACTACAGGAGGAGCAACAGAGGAAGGATAGTAGCATCTCGATATGTGACTTTGGCATGGTTGATGTCACAGAAGGGGGCCACCACATAAAAAATGCTTTATATGGTAGATTATCAACACTGTCACTATGGAGTATAGATCTTTATTGGAGATCCCAGCTATTGGTGGAATACTCCAAGGATCTCTTTGCACAGGATACTAGATGGCTAGTATTTAGATTGGAGATATATAGTGAGAGATGGGGTCATCTACTATCAGAGTAGAATCTTCTTGACTAGAGCTTCTAAGCTCAAGGATAAGCTACTACTTGCAGCACAGGAGGATTTTCTCTCCAGCCATACTGATTTCATGAGGCCATATCATACTATGATGGAGGGATTTATTTGGAAGGGCTACAAAGAGGAGATAAATCAACATATTAGGATATGCATGGATTATTTGGAGATGGTGGAGAGACATAACTCTTTCGTAGAGTTATCAAAACCACTTCTTCCCTCATTGGGGATGAGAGGAGGCCCATTTATGAGCCACTCCACTAGTTTCATCAAGGTATATGGTAAGGATCATGTTTTTGTGCATAATGATTTACTAGATGAGTATTTTAATTCCTTTACCATACATGTGCAGACCATTTCTCCAAGTGGGGGCACTCTTAATTATGGACTTCATGGCCTACTTGGGGCCAAAAACAGTGATGGGCATGGCCACTCCCTAGGAGGATTTAGGGAGATGATATATCATTCAGGGTGTACTCCATTGGCACCAAACATTATTCACTTTCTCCAAGCATGTGAGAGGTTTGTTAAAACAAATAAGTGATGGGGAAACCACTTATTATATCATGTTTTGAGGCAGTCAGGAGACATATTGCGTTTGTTTCACATGTGGGACTATGATCCTCCTCCAGTATTACATATGGAAGCTTATGTATCCTTGATTATGATCCCTTACATTTATGATGTTCTTATCATTATTGTGGGCATGATTGGAGGAATGATGCAAGGATTGAATGTGCCCATTGAGAGTGAGACTCTCCATATTTATTATGCTTCATACTTCAGGGAGAATATTGGGCAAACCATGATTGCTACATTAGACCTTTTTTTTCCTTATGAGATGAGTCATTGGCATCTCATGAGTACTTGAGAGGAGCATTTCATGGGTGGATTGATTGGGGGACACTTGGTTCATGAGGAGAGCTTATCACATGAAGGTGTCACAAGGGAAGGAGGAGAAGAGTCGCAACACTCACCTTTACAGTTGATTGAGGACAAGCAACATTTGGGAGGGGATGACTGTAATATTCCCAATTAGCTTTAAGCTAGCTGGAATATTAAAATTTGTTTTTGTTTCTTAGTTAGAAGAATAAGAAGGTAGGGAGACCCATAAATCTCCTTAGTAGGAATAAAATCACTCCTAATATGAATAGGGGTCATGTAAGTAGCTGGATTAAGCACCATTATGTGTAAAAAGGGGTTAGATCATGTAGACTGGGTCAACTTTGACCAAATCAACAACGATGGAAGGAGTGGCATTCATTGAGGGACAACACAATTTTGGAGGGAGAATCCATGCATGGAAGTAGTGGCTTTAATGAGTGGGGCCCAAGGTGATGAATCTTACCAAGCATATAAGGAAGGGGATGGCAGACATAGAAGGCATGATTTGATTATTATTTTGTTTGTGGTATGTATGACTTGTTTCTCTCTTCAACTGTTTAGAGGAGACTGCAGTATTGTTTAGTACAAGGGTGTTCTTGAGAGGGAATCCCACCTTCATCCTCGGGGGAATTTGAGTGCCCACTCAGGAGAAGTATTTGGGCTTTATTTCCACATTCCAACATTAGGCGAAACTCCCTCTTTCTTCTGCAACATAGTTTTTGCTGAGGGTTGTGCTGTATTGCAGGGTGCAACAGTGGAGGTTTGATTTGGGCTATTTCTGAGCTAGTTTTTTAGCGGAGGAAGGTTTTCTTGCATTGGGAGGCCAATAAAGAAGACCCTTGAGAATTATTTCTATATTTGGCACCAGGCCAAGGTTTTTTTATCCCTATAGTGTAGTTTCAGTCCTTAACTATGTTATTTTAGGGAGGGGTTGTAGGGGTGGTTGCAGTGCATGATTTGGGGAGTGATTTCTTTAGTGGAGGGGACAATATTTCATACAGAGGATATATTGGAGAAGAGATACATACTTATACATTAGCTTCAGAAATATCTTTCCATTTATTTTATTTCAACAAACCTTTAGCCCTAGGGCTACAACTCACATTTGTATCTTTTGTGTATTTTCTGGAAACCCTCTTGGGTTGTCTTGGAAAGGCGATATAGTGCCTAGATCATCATGTATACTATCTATTGAGGCATATATTAGTAATTTTATATCATTTTATGACCTATTGCTGTAGCTATTCTCTTTATGACTGTGCTATAGCAGCTCTCCGACATTTTTCATAATAGCAACATGTCACTTTTGAGAGTGTGTGTTCTTGGGAGGCTTGTTTCCTCATATCATATTATTTGTGCCTCACTATTTTGTATTGATTTGATGCTGGTATTAATTATATAATGGCTCCATATTGGTATCTTATGATTGTACATTGATTTACACTGCTACTTTCCATTATTGTGTTCAATATTGCTGCTTTTACTGTTTAGGAATATTACATGTTGTGATTGGCGATCGTGTTTATTTTCCGAAATTTATTTGTGGAATGATTCAGTATATTTCTTTAGCATATCACATGATTAGATTGAATCCATTGCTATACATATTGTTTGTAAAATTTATACATGGTATTAGATTGCAGTAAATCACTATAGTGGAGAAGAAATTGAGTTTGTGACTGAATATCATTTTAATTTTCAAAACTATTCTTTGGTGCGATAGTGGATCAAGATGGATTTTAATGGATTTATATTTGAGTATGCACTTGAGGGTAGCTCTAATTATATTGCATGGAAAGACAGGACGGATTCAGTTCTGGAGGACAACAGGTTGAAATAATTCATTGATAATGACATTCCCAAACCCACAACAATAGATGTCTCTCTTCTTGATGCTTGGAAAAAGAGGGTATCAAAGCTGAGGAGGATCTTATTGGAGGTAGTATGCAACAAAATTTTCTCAAGTCTCCATGGAAAAGTGACTCCATATGCAATGTGGAAGGCTTTGACATATGTGTTTCAGAGTAGTAGTGACCACATAAAATTGGCACTGAAGGACAAGCTCAGGAAAATCAAAACGGAGAAAGGCAACACTATTCCAAAATATTTAACCAAGTTTTTCCAATATCAAGATGATCTTGGGAGTGTCAGAACTAATTTAGTGGTTGATAAATTGGTGAGCATAGCTCTTCTAGGCCTTCCCAAGAGTTGGCATAGTTATCAGGACTTTGTCAATGGGAGGGAAAAGCTGCCATACTGGGAGCAAATTTGATCGGATTTGGTGCAAGAAGAATTTAGGTGGAATACGAGGGATGGATCCCCATCTAGGAAAGATGATGAGAAAAATTTCGCCTTGGCTAGTAAGGCAAATAAGGGGAAAGGAAATAAATCCTATTCCAAATCTAAGACCGGAAAAGAAGGCAAGAAGCGCGACATGTCCAGAGTGAAGTGTTTTAACTGTCACGATCATGGACATTATGCCGCTAATTGTCCACAAAAGAAGAATAAAAAGAAGGCTTCAAGACCTGTAGCTGCTCTTTGGCCTTGTAATTTGAGTTGGACTTCTCGCTCATCGCATGCATGGTGTCAAGTGGGATGGGATCAGTGTGGTATTTAGATAGTGGTGCATATTTCCAAATGATGAGAGACAAAGAGCTTTTTAGTAGCTTGGAGGATAATGAACTCTAGATGCATATTGAAATGGGTGATGATGGGAGGTACAACGTTACTGGGATTGGTACATTTACCTTCGAGAGACAGTCAGGTAAACCCTTCTTATTAAAATATGTAATGAATGTGCCAGGCTTGAAAAAGAATTTAGTTTCAGTTGCAATGTTGGGGGATAGAGGTTATGATGTGGTTTTCAGTGAAGGGAAATATTTCCTTTGACACAAAGCCACAGGACAAGCCAAAAATATTGGGATTTGTGTGAAGAATTTCTACAAACTTGATGTAGATGGCTATGCAACATTGATGGGTAAGGTAGACAAAGTGTTGAGTCAGGATGAGGGTGAGTTATGGCATAGGAGATTGGGCCATATACACCACGAAGCCTTGAAGGTCATGCAATAGATTTCTACGGGACTTCGCAAGGGTACTCTTGCGTAGATAGACACATGCAAGGGATGTACCATGGGGAAGTATGCAAAGGCCACTTTTCACTAGAAGAAGAGCTGAGTGTCGAAAATCCTTGAGAGAGTTCACTCAGACATTTGTGGACCATTATCTATAGCTTCGAAATCAAAGCACAGGTATTATGTGATCTTCATTGATGATTTTTCTAGAAAGTGTTGGATCTACTTCATGCAAAAGAAAGATCAGACGTTCTCAAAATTTTGTGAGTTCAAAGCACCGGTGGAGAAAGACACGGGGAAGCATGTGAAGGCTCTTAGGAGTGACAATGGTGGTGAGTACATATCTAATGAATTAAAAAAATTCTGTAGAAAAGAAGGAATTCAGAGAGATTTGATTGCGCCTCATAACCCATAACATAATGGGGTCATAGAAAGAAAGAATAGAACAATTTTTAGTGCGACACGAGCGATGTTGCATGATCAAGGCCTACCGCTACATCTGTGGGTGGAAGCATGCAACACAATGGTATTTGTGCAAAATCGTAGTGCTCATTGGATACTTGGCATGAGTACACCAGAGGAGGTTTTCTATGGTAAGAAACCTGATGTTTCATATTTTAAAATTTTTGGCTCATCTGTATATTTCCATGTGACCAAATATTGAAGAAAGAAGATCGAACCGAAAACTAATATTAGGATATTTTTGGGGTACATTGATACTCCCCACAACTATCAGGTGTATTTTCTAAACAACCGAATGACTATTGTGAGATGGGATATAAAATTTGATGAGGATAAAGCCATGTGATTGTCCCTTGAGAGGGAGCTGGATTTGCATGCAGATGAGGAAATCTTGGTTCCAAATAATGAACCTCAAGATGTGGAGCAGCCACATGCAGAGGATCATGGAGTGGCAGAAAACACTCATTCATAGCCATTCACAAGAAATGGTAGAAGGTGCACCACGTAAGTTGATAGACTGAGACTTGATGCGACAAAACATGTAGGAGCACCTATTTCACTACGCAGACAGAGACAATCTCCAAATAGGTTTACTAGATACATGGCTCTTATGAGCAAGTGTATTGTGACAAAAACATCCTCCTTTGAGGAAGCATTGCATCAACCAATTTGGGTTGATGCCATGGTTGAGGAGTATGACTCCATAGTCAAGAACGATGCATGGGAAGTTGTCCCAAGGCCAGCAAGAAAATCAGTGGTTGGATCTAGATGGATCTATAAGGTGAAGAAGGTGGCATATGGGAGTGTGGAAAAGTACAAGGCTATATTTGTAGCTCAGGGATTCTCACAAGTTGAGGGGATTGACTATCAGGAGACTTTCGCGCCGGTTACGAGATACTCATTGATTAGATCTATCCTTGCACTCTCAATGCAGATGGGGTGGAAGATACATCAGATGGATGTGAAAATTGCATTTCTCAATGGATTTATTGAGGAGGAAGTGTACATAGAGTATCCATAAGGTTTTGAGACCTTTAACAATGAGTCGCATGTGTGCATACTCAAGAGAGAACTATATGGGTTGAAGCAAGCACCTCATGCTCGGTACACTAATATTGATAGATATTTCACCAGGTTGGGCTTCACGAAGAGTGAAGCGGATGCGAACCCGTACCAGATTGTGGTTGATGATAAAATGTTTATTATTGTACTTTATGTTTATGATCTAATTTTAACAGGTGATGAGCAGCTCATAACTTTTTGCAAGGAGGATCTTGCAAGAGAGTTTGAGATGAAGGGCACAGGACTCCATTATTTCCTTGGTCTGGAAATATGATAGTGGGATGGTGAACTATTTGTTTCTCAAGGAAAGTATGCCAAAGATTATAAGTAAGCTTCACATGGAGAGCTGTAAACCCATGGAGACTCCTTTTCCAAGAAACTGGAGGAAGGAGGATGCTACCTCAGGTGAGGTAGTGGATGCTACTATTTACATGAAGCTTGCGGGTGCACTAATGTACTTGGCGAATACATTACCAAACATTTTCTACGCAGTTAACGAGTTGAGTCAAGCTATGGTTAAGTTGACCAACCTCTTTTGGAAGGCAGGGAAGCATGTCTTGAGATATTTCAGGGGCACTACATAGTATGGATTATGGTACAGACAGATAATGGGAGGGAAGCTTCAAGGCTTCACAGATGCAGATTGGGAATTCCATCATACATAAAGAGCACGTCAGGAGGGATATTAAACATAGGGTCGAAAAAAATTTCTTGGTACAACAGGAAGTAGAGATAGGTGTAACTCAGTTCAGCCGAGGAAGAGTACATTGCAGCAAATCAGGTTGTATGTGAGGCAATCTGGATGAGGGATATTCTGGTTGGTGTTGGCGAAGAAACAGGTCTCGCAGGAAAGACTCAGGTTCAGGGGTTGGGGCCAACAAGGGAGTCCATTGTAGTCTAGAACCACGCTGGAATTGTCATCCTACTCCGGAGAGTAGAGAGTCTCACCCGAGGCGTGCCGTGACCACATGCAGAAGGGGAATAGATCAATAGTGGGGAAAGGATCTGCAACTCATTATTAACATAGAATTGAATGCATAAAAATCATTATATATGCAGGAACAATCATAGAGTATACAGGTATTAAGAAAATAAAATTTTAAGTCATCACAACCATCATGCATGCATGTGACTCACACAATAAGACAACAACTTGCAAGTATATTGATATCTTTAGCCAAGCCCATAGTTACATCGCTTTCACAGGAAGAGCTTACAAGTCTGTTACAGATGTCTCATAGAACAGAAAGGTAGGTAAGAGAAACCTAGGAACTACAGAGATATCATGCTCGGCCTGGGTTCCCTTTGCAGCATCCACTCAATCTCCTTGAGTCGCTCTGCATTCGTCCCTTCCGTCAGCCGGGTGACAACTATTTATTCACCCGCCGTCGCAACTGTTAGTTTCTCTTGCGTTCTTCTTCAGCTGCTTCCGACTTCTCTCTTATTGTATGTGTGTTCTAATCTTTGTCTTCTACTATATATTCTCTTTGTCTGTACTCATGCATCTGTTTTCTTCAGCTATCTACCTGTTCCTTCACAATTTCGGTAGCTCCGCTACTCACCGTAGTTGTGACTCGATTGCGGCTGCCATGTGTCGTTCCGCAACCCCCAAAAAGCTGTTCTTTATTCAAAATTCAAAATATTCAAGAAAATTATTCAAAACAAGGGCCCCAACAGGCCCCGACCACAGTTTCTTGACTCGTTCCGAGTCAATCGCAAATCACTGTCTCTATCTCCATCACCCCGCTAGACCCCGTGGCCTGTTCTTGTAGTGCTCCTTCCATCTGCTGTCCAAACAAGGGCCCCAACTCCGAGACTTTGCTGAACATTGTAGCTTTAAGCTCAGTGAAGGTCGTCACAACTCGCTTCCATCCTTGCACCAAGGAATCTGTTTCTGCGGCAATCTTGGTGACAGCTGCCTCCTCTATGTGTGCCGGTACAGTCCTGAACACCATGGTAATCTGGGTTTCGGATTCGGTGGCTAGCTGTTGCATTGTCCTGGCGCTGAGTTGGAGGGGCGGGAAGAGCTCACGAATTACCTGTTTTTCCATTGCTGAGCTGGCCTCTGTTTGCTGGATCTGCACTTCTAGAGCATCTGCCTGGGCATATAACTGGTCCAACTGCGTGGGGTCCGTGGCCTCTTGGATTTCCCTCGAAATTTGCTGGAGCTATTCTGAAATTGGCTGTGTTTTGACAGTAAGGGCCAGTGAGAACTCCTGAAGACCCTTCAGGAGGTCGTAAGGCTCGCGTGCCGCAGAGTTGAGAGTTTCCTGCATTTGAGTGGCCTGGCCCTGCTTTTCTGCAACCTATGCTGAATAAACAACCTCTGGATCGGGTAGCGCTGGTCATGCGGCTAACGCTGCTTGAAGCTCCTTGTTTTCCCTATGGATGCCATTGAATGTGATCCGGAGGTGGAAGGCCTATGCTACGATACTCGTCTCTGGGACATCGGCAAGCAGCTGAGTATAATGAGCCCCAACAGTTGGCCATAGCTCTGAAAACACATTGGTGGTGTCGTTTATCTAACCCTTCAGCTGCTCTTGTGCTGTTATGAGCTGATCTAGTTGTTCAGTAAGCGCGGTTATCTTCTACTGTTGTTCGGCGCACCTCTGTTATAGTTCAGAATGCAGCCTTTCGGCCTGATGGGCCGCCCTCTGTATAAATAGTACAACTGAGCCATACCCCATGTTTTTAGGTTGTCGACCCCCGAATTACTTTGGTCCAGCTGCCTTTCCTGCAAGGGTTTCCCACTGGAAACTGATCGATTAGAGTGCTCGGGAGGGGATGACGGCAAAGTCTGATGAGGCACTGAGTCGGCCATATTCAAGTCCGGCCGTTCCTGCTGATCTGTCTGGGCAATTTGTGGAGGTACAGTAGGCTCAGGCTGAGCCTCAGCTGAGTCGGCAACAATTTGTGCCATCTGGGTAAATATATCAGATAAAGAAACAAGGGTTCCCCAGCGGGGTCGACCGGTGGTACTACTACTGCAGTACTGGAGTCAACCTCGTCCCCGTGGTCCCTAGTAAGTAGTTCCCGGATGATTGGGTCTCACACTTTGGCGGATGAATTAGATGGGGTGGATGAAGTGGTAGGTGGAGGTGGAACGGTACGTGGTGGTGGAAGGCGAATGTTGATGAACTCGGAGGGGTCAATGAGTAGTTATTCTTGTATCAGCACTCTTGTACTCGGTGGCTGGGGTGGATCCTCCTTAGTGAGGTCCACCACTGGGCTCGACTCTATGATTTGAGCCCGCTTGGCTTGAGGGGTTTCCAAGGAGTCGCTGGTTTTGTTATTTTCCCCCACCGGGGTCATCGTCGGACTTGGAGAAGTAAATAAAACAGTGGGGATGGGGGAGGTAATGGAAGTTGTGTGGGGACGCGATGTGGATTGAGAGAACTGGAACTAAGAGAACAAAGGAAAAGGAGCATCACCACTTGAGATGACCTTGGTCGCCACATTAAAACTGCGTACCTGAGTGTCCAAGCGGCGGATGGGAGGGGTGAGCTTCCCGGTGGGATCCTATTGTGCCACATCCACATCCATCTCGGTAGGCCGTTGCTGCGGTAGCATCTAATCAAAGTTGTAAATGGGTACCTCGTTGTGGATTTCCATCATGACCCCTAGCCACGAACAAAATTCATTGTGGAACGCGGTATCTTCCAGCTGGAACTTTAGTGACCACATGTGAAATGTGTCCTCTGGCACACAGGTAGGTCGGATATAAGTATGCATGTGACTGACCCCGAACCATACCTGTTCACTGTACTCATATAGTAGGTTCCTGGGCACCCTTTGCTGGCTGGTCACCACGTTCGTCATCAAACCATACCAGGTCTGAAATGCCTCGGCATTAACTTCTTTGGAGTTGGGGTCAACTGATACCTTCCACGGAATAAACTTCATCGCTAGAGGCTAGCCCTCTGGAATTTCCACTAGCAACCTGACCAGGGGAGTGTGCCACTTCCACATGGCAAACGCAACTATCAGATATCCATAGATGAAGCTGGTAGCCCGCTTGTAGTTTTCTTCGCACGCATCAAGTAGCTCCTTCAATAGGAAGGAACACCAGTTCAGCTTGGCGCCCTGAACGCAGTGCTCTGCAATGGAGATAGTGTCTAGAGTGCATTCGCCCTTTGTGTAGTGCCTCATTGTCTTGCTAGCAATGAGGTAGGATGAAAATTTGATTTCGGGCTTATTGATAAGCTCCATCTTGGCTCCCTTCCCGCCTCGTCGTGTGTCATATTTAACATAGTAGTCGGCGTCTCCCGACTTCTGCGCTCGCTTGGAAGTAGTGTGACATGCAGTCAAGACATCCACACCATTCTGTGACAGACCTGTAAGCCGGTGGATATCCTCGGCATGAATGGGAATTTCCTTATTCAACCAGAAGGACCCATTCTGGACGTGGCTGAGTAAGAACCTGGTGAACTGCATAGCTGGTCCTGTGGTCCCGAAGACTGGAAGATTTCTTAAGTTCAGAAGAGAAGATTGCTGTAAGCCTCGAAACTCTGGTAGAATTCTGTTTGTTGAACGCCCGGCTTCTGTGAAGTAATGTTCCATATACGCATTCCATTTGAGTGCCGAGAACTCGATAGAGTCCGAGAGATTGGCATCTGTGAGGGCCGCATTGTCGTATTTCCCGACGAGGGACTCTATTTTGTGAATTCTGCTATCGAGCTCTGGTTCCACGACTGCTGAGTGGGCCTTTGGCATCTTTGCTTGACGTTGATATACCTGCAGAAGTGGTCTCGGCGTCTTCTCTCGGCGCTGTGCTTCTGGATACTTCTGCTGCTCTGGTTTCGCTTCAATTGCTAATTATAACTGTTCCGACATTTTCGTGCTTTTTTTTTTCCATGCAAGTTATGTAATTACCTGGCACGAGTGAGGTTGATGAGACCCCATGACGAGTTAATTCCCGCTGGAATTCTTCTCCGCGATAATCGTGAGATCAATCTCCAGTTGAGGTGTAGTCTGACAGTTGCTGACGGTGGTGTTGAGTATCAAAAGTGTTTTCCATATTCATACATATTTCCATTATGTCATAACCATTTAGCTCTTATTTCATAGCCATTTGACCTAAAACCCTACATCCAGTAACCATTTTCATAAATATATGGGTTAGGATCCTTGTTTTCCAAAGTTATTTATTTTATGTATTTTAAGTGAATTTATGATTAGAAACTAGAAAATTAACATAGTTTCATATATCTATATATGTGTTATGAGTTTTGTGACATGTGTGGGTCAAAAGGAGACTTCTAGAAGACCCTTATGTGGCACTCTAAGGCCAAATTTGAATTTGGTTGGAGAAGATTATGGCATCAAGAGGATATGTGTCTCACTTCCTTGTTGTATTGAAACTCTAAGAGGATATGTGTCTCATCTCTTAGTTGTGTTGAAACTCTAGAAAGACATGTGTCTTATCATTTCCTATTTTGATTGTAACTCTAGAGATGGAGGGAGAGATTCATGGATTCCCATTAATGAGATGAATCCTCATATTTTGTATAAATAGGAGAAGCTTTCTCCTATCATAGGTAATGAGGAAGTAATGAGGAAGTAGATTTGTAACAAAGCT